>CM046456.1:67036895-67101895 GCA_025506515.1 Flaveria trinervia | reverse complement strand
TTTAACATGTGTTAGAAAACTTAACACATGTATATGTCATAAACTCAATAGTGTAACCATGTGTAAATCTACATTGTGTGTAGTAACAAATCACAAATGTTTTAGTTATTTAACACGTGTGAGTTTACACATATACATAAAAAGTATAATATCATACAATTGTAATAATATAACTTCTACAAATAAAATAATTATATTTATTGATCTTCATGGGTGTGTGCAATTTTGCATTCTAAGAAGTGGTTTACTGTAAGGCCACGTTTCCAAGACTCTTATAGTTGATTTCATACATAATTTTAATTACAATTATTAAACTAAAATTTTACTATCATAAAAAACATTTAAATATTCAACATTGAATATAAAGGTAAAATTTCAATCACATAAGAGTAAACGTTATCCTAATTATACATCATAACCTTGAAACGAGATACTAGTCATTGTTTATACAAGTTCAATTTTCCCATCATAAACCCTAGCCCCACCAACCATTGATGTACTTGACATGCATATTAAAAAGTTTATACATTGCTTGAACATAAATAGTGTGATTTATCAATGACATATCATATTAGTGATACATTGACATTCACCAACATATCATAAACATACAATCATGTAACCATATGAATTAACATACGGGACACATGTTTTTACTAATAAAAGACTCTAATGACATGGTTGCACAAAGCACGAATATAATGACATTATGACACCCTATATAAATCCCATATCGGTCGTGGACAGGAGAAATTCCTGGTTCATAATGAATGTCTTGCCTCTAACATCAACAATGCGTTTTGGGCATATTGGTTGTGGATGAGAGGAGAACTTCATAGTTAAGCGTGCTCAGGTGGGAGTAATCTAAGGATGGGTGACCTCCCTGGTAAGTTTTCACCCAAGCAACAAAAAGCAAATCTGTGAGCTCCTCGTGGGCAAAGCGGATAATATTATTAGTGTGAGGGGCCGGGTGTGACAAGGTAGTTCAATCACATCCACAGGTTCTTGTGTTCATGGATGAGCTCTCCTCAAAGGTCTCCTAGCTAGTTTTATCTTAAGATAAGAAATCTCAAGTTGCTGATCATTGACCCTATTTTGTAAGGTAGTCACCTAAGATTCAAGGTGACTAACCTTAGAGACTAAATAGATGCATGTTTTTTATAGTTTTTGCACCTTTAGTCTTAAATTCCCCTCTTTGAGAAGTTTTCACCTGGGAAACGAAAAGAAATATGTGAGCTCCTCTTGGAAAAAGCAGACAATATTGTTGTTGTGAGAGGTCGGGTGTTACAGAATGGTATCAGAATAACTCCTGTGTCGTTCGGGATGTGAGACATACCTCATCGAGGATGGTGACTTCTCGGGCTCATCGAGGACGATGAGTCCAAAGCGGGGAGGTAATTGTGACATCCTACATAAATCCCACATCGGTCGTGAACAAAAGAGATTCTCGGTTCATAAGGAATATATTGCCTCTAACATCAACAACGTGTTTTGAGCATATTGGTTGTAAATAAGAGGATAACTCCATAGTTAAGTGTGCTAAGGTGGGAGCAATCTAGGATGGGTGACCTTCTTATGAAGTTTTCACCCGGACAACCAAAAGTAAATCCGTGAGCTCCTCGTGGGCAAAGCGGATAATATTATTGATGTGAGAGGCCGTGTGTTATAGGCATGCTTGTACAAGGCAAGATTACATTGATCGTGCATACGAAGGAAGAGTCTAGTGACATGCTTGTACAAGGTAAGAATCCATTGACCATGTTATGAACAACATAAAGCAATCAAATGCTTTCATACAACAAGACTCTTGTGACATGTTTGAATGAGCTAAGACTCTAGTGATCATGCTATGCACAAAGCAAAATAATTTTAAGCAGGACGATAATGACATATTTGTACAAGATAAGATCATATTATACACAATGCAAAATAATTATATACTTGCATAAACAAGACTCTAGTGACATGCTTGCATGGAGCAAGACTCTAGTAAAAGTGCTATGCATAAATCAAAGTAATCATATGCTTGAATTAGCAAGACTTCAGTGAAAGGAAACTTATACCGGTATCCTTCATTACATCTATGATAGTGGATGAACATGTGCTTAGCCCATGACATATAGGATTGTGACTTTGAGTAATCAGCTTACTTTAATTATTGACATAATTTAAATTTTGATTTCTTATAAAAGTGTTTATTAATATTTATCAATAAGAACATTCTAATGGAAGAGTGGCTAGACCTAAGTATCATAAATATGAATGCATTGATCTTAATAGTGGTTATGAAGGCTTTGATTATACAGAGGTTTAGTTTGGTCATAGGGGTTTTGGCTTAGTTACAGAGGCATTAGATCAGTTTGTGGACGTGACTACGTATCATTGATTATCGATGGTTTAATTGCATGTCATAACCCAACCGATGGCTAAATATCATTGAGGCAGATGAAAGTTAATCGATGCCTTAAAGCACATGGTATTGAATGTATTGAAATAATATTAAATTTAAATTCCATCACTAAATAGTTAAATTTTGTATCACATTCAAACATAACTCAAATAACATAAGATAAAAGTGTTGGATCATCCAAGGATGGTGCAACCAAAATCAAACACTTAGAGAATTTTTGGTGCTGCTAGTAAAGGACTTCCAAAGCTAAGTGTGGAACTTCCGAAGACAAATGGAGTTCTTCCGAAGACAAGTTCAAGAACAACATCCGAAGGAAAACTCCAACTTCTGAAGGCAAAGTCTTCTCTTCCAAAGTTCAAGACTTAGAAGATTTCAAGATAATGACTTCTGAAGTAGAAGTCCCCGATCCTCAGAAGAAGTAAGTCTCTTCCGAAGTATAATTGGGCTCGGAAGAACTTGTTTTTCCGAAGCCAATTAACCTTTGGAAGACACTACTATAAACCAGTGGACATAAGTATGGTCCTTCTGACACTCCGCTGCAGCCCTCTGATATACTGCATGGCGCTTTCTCAAAAGGCCATGTAGTTGACCATACTTTATTCCACTGTTCACCTTTATCAGTTAGTACAGTTACTAACTTTAGTTGGTGATGAAAGGTAAGTTATGAACATTTCATAATCTTATATAAGACATTATCTAAGATCCTTTAACTTTAGCTTTGTAGTATTTTCTTTAGTTAATGTTTCTAGCTGCTATCATAGTATATTCAGCTATATGTGATAGTATATATAGTTTCTCTTTGTAACTATTGTAATATGCTTGTAAGAGTCTTGTAATACTTTGAGTTGAGAAGTTATATATACAAGTACCTTGAAAATTATTTCCTTGTGTTCTTTGTTACTTAATATATTATTATCAACTCTCAGAAGAGATTCTGCTTCGTCTAAAACCGTGTGTGAGTAAGTGAGTTTGAGAGAAAAATAAAGTGGTGGTAACAAACATCAATCTTACAATTGGTATCAGAGCTTTTTAGGCTCTTAATTGTGAGATCTTACCATCCAAATCAACCTGTTTTCACTCCTCCTTCACCACACTCAAAATTGGCCCTTAAACCAACTCCATAATGGTGGGGTTTGAGCACTACAAGCCAGCAAAAGAATTGTTTAATGTATTATCTCAAATGTACTCTAGCTATAATGACTCAAAGAAAGATTCATTGAAGTAGTAGTTTGAGAACTTCACTCACATGGCTAGAGAGACTCTCAGCCAAGAATACTTCATGTACATGGCTCTTATCTATTCCCTTTAGTCTGTGGGAATTGCCCTTGAATTGAGAGATTTCACCCGAAAATTCATAGTGCACTCCCAAACGAGGGGACGTTCTACTGTGTCTCTATCAAGAGGATAGAAAACTTGAACTCCCTCACCATGACTAAACTGTATGGCATCCTTGATGGATACCGTGCAGAGATGGACAACAAAAAGGGCATTAAGATGAACAGACCCTCAAGCCTTCTAGCTAGCTACACTTTAATGGTTGATGAAGGCTCAGGACCCCCAACCTCAGCAATACCTAAGATATTCTCAGTAGTGATCTTGTTCTTCAGAACCTTACATCACATTCTCTAAGACTCCAAGGTATCAACAGGCTCAACAAGGTTATTTTCAAGACAGTTGTGCCTTTGTCTCAGGAAATGGATACTCTGGTGATCATCAGTATTGCTTTGATGATCTAGAGTGCTTCAGTCCAGATGATGTAGAGTATGTGGACATAGTCAAATAAATGGCTTTGCTGACCTACCGAGCAAAGAAGTTCTTCAAAAGAATTAGAAGGTAGTTCCCTTAAAACCCAACGAGCATCAAATTTGGGTTTGACAAAACAAAGGCCAAATGTTACAACTATAACTAACTTGGTCACTTTACAAGGGAATGTAAGGCTCCCAAGTCAAATCCAGGAACCTCACAAGCCTTATCACATCCCTCTACACCTAAAGCTAGAAGGAAGTCAATTGTAACAGTAGTTATAGCTCAAGAAGTTAACTAGAGCTTCATGGTACAGGATGTGATTCATGCTCAAGCACTCATGGCCGAAACAGATAATACCAAGGTATATGAACATCTATGTACTCCGGCTTGTATTGCTAAGGTTAAGTTATATCAGAACTACAATATGGAAACTAAATCTGATATTGAGTCTTTAAATATCTTAAAATCTAATTTTAAAAGGGCTGAAACTAACTATCAAAAGAAAATTGATGAGTTAGAGAAAATTATGTCCTTGTTAAAACATGAACATACAAATTACAAGACTCAAATCAAGGATTTAATATCCAAATTATCTGAGGCTCAAGCCCAGCTTGTTAGAGTTGAGGCCTCAATCCAGGAAGCATGCTATCTTAGAGCAAAACTTCCAAGCCATTCTTGCATCATCCTCTCACTCTAAACTTTGTTATCAAAACAAAGGTGGGTTGGAAACCAACAAAATTGATCCACCACACTCTTATGAGTCTATTAAACAACCAAGATGTAATACTTAAGAGCAAGAGGCTCCATCTGTGACCTACCTTCCCATGAGTCAAAGAGTGATGCAACTTTAGACACCATCATAGGGAAGAAATAGGTAAACCAAGCCCCTCTTACGAGTGATGACCAACCCCTAACTACCAAAGCCAGAAGAAGCCGGGCTAAGGCAGCCAGAAAAACTGCTAAGAAAGTTATGGAATCTAAGCTGAAGATTAACCCAAAGCAAAAGGGTGTGTTCAACCCAGATGGATTCCAGGTGGTGGGAACTTCTAATCCTGGAAAAGTGTGTAGTACAAGCACTCCTATCCAACAAAAGGATCAGAAGACAAAAGGAAAGACTGTTGATAAAGATAAGAAGAACAAGAAACATCAATCTTCAAGTTTAAAAAAGACTAACATTGCCTGAATAATGTGTGGTCTGCAAAACCACATGGCTAAAGATTGTTACTGCAATCCTGCTAGCATACATTATGCAAACAATGTCAAAAAAAAGGAATGAAGGAAGGTTTCTCATTTGAACCCTATGATATGGTCCAAGTGATGAAAAAGGGAAAGTTTGTTTCTGAAGGAAGGTTGCTTTCAGAAGAAAGTCTTTCTTCTGAAGGCAAAATGGCTTTGGAAGTTAAAGCTGTTAAGACTCAAAAGAACAAAAGAGTCCCCTTGAAACCATCCAGAAGAAGACTACTTCGGAAGAAAAGGTGGTGAAGACTTTTTCTGAAAAGAAAGAAGCTTCAGAACAATGTCATGTTACTCAAGCTTCATCAAGCTCATCCTCAATGATCAACCAAGGGATGGAATGGAAGATCAAAAAAGATGTAGCAGCCTAAGTCTTTTCTTCACAAACACATATTGAACCCCCATGCATAAATTTTGGTTCAATATCATTCTCATCATTGGAAAAGCCCAAGACCAACAAGGCTTGGGTTTCCAATCAAAACTATTATAGTATTTTGACAGGGAACAGATCTCACCTTCAACAATTTTAGTAGACAATGGATGCTCCAAGCACATGACAGGGAACAGATCTCACCTTCAACAATTTTAGTATTTTGATGGAGGTCTTGTTCAATTTGGAGGTGAGGCTGGAGAATACATTTCTGGCAGAGGAACTATATCCAATGGCAAGTTAAAAGTTGAAAAAGTACACTTTGTCAAACAGCTTGAACATAACCTGTTAAGTGTTTCTCAATTCAAAAGCATCAAATGCTTTTAACAGAACATGAGTGCATTATCCTCAGACCAGGGATAACCATTCCTCAGGAATTGGTGCTTCTTAAATCTCCTAGGAAAGGGGATATGTACAAGCTAGATATGAACAATGTTTCCCCACTAGGTGAAGTATCATGCTTTCTTTCCAAAGCTAATGGTGATGAGTCAACACTATGGCATAAAAGCATGTGTCATGTAAATTTTATAACCATGAAGAAATTAGTTAAAAATAATTTGGTACACGGTTTGCCTAAAAAGGAATATTTCTACAAAGATAATGGTGTTGCATGCTTGAAAGGGAACAACATCTTATAAATCCAAAGTTGTTAACTCTATCAACCACTCTATTACACTTATTACACATGGATCTATTTGGTCCCACAAGTATAATGAGCATTGGAAGGAAATCATACTGCCTTGTGATTTTTGATGATTTTACAAGATTTACATGGATATTCTTTTTAAGAACTAAGGATGAAACTACTGAAACGTTAAAATCTTTTATTCTTAAATTTGAAAATCAAATTGATTACAAGGTTATAATAAATAGAAGTGATCAAGGGACTGAGTTTAAGAACCAAATTACTGACTTATAACTATTTCAAGATCTGACAACATAACTATTTCAAGAGATAGTGTAGCTTTAACCAGTGGTCCACATATTGAGCCTCAAAACTCATCTAGTTACACTGCACAACACCAAGCTGATGGAAGTAGCATCTTGAAAAAACAGGAAATTGTTAATATTGCTTCACAGCCCACAGATGATGATGGTGTTTTCCATTCATTCAATCAGTCCTCATTGAATAAGTTTAAAGCACAGCTGGTCCAAGTGTTCAAGCTCCTGAGCAATATATGTTCAAATTGGATATATTTTTACAAGGTTCAAGATTCACAACACTCATCTGGTTGAGAACATCATAGGAGAAGTCTCTAAAGGTGTGAGAACAAGAGGACAAAATCATAATGGGAATGTCTGTTTGTACTCATGCTTTTTGTCTAAAAATGGACCCCAAGATTGTAAAAGAAGCCTTAAAGGATATTAGATGCGTTGAATCAATGCAAGAGGAATTTCTTCAATTCAAAAGACAAAAGGTTTGGAACCTATGTCCGCTACCATCTGGTCAAGTACCAATAGGCACCAAATGGGTCTTCAGAAACAAGAGAGGTGATAAAGCAAGACTGCTAATGCAAGGATACACCAAGAGGAAGGAACTGATAACACGGATGTCTTTGCACTAGTTGCAAGACTTGAGCCAGTGAGGATCTTTCTTGAATATGCTGCATCCAAGAATTTTATTGTCTACCAATGTGATGTCAAGTGTGCCTTTCAATATGGTGATATAGATAGAGAGGTCTATGTGTGTCAACCTCCATGATTTGAAGATCCACAACACCTCAACTATGTGTGAAAGTTGGATAAAGCTCTATATGGGCTGCACTAAACACCTAGGCTGTGGTATGAGACTTTGTCTTAATTTTTCCTGAAAAATGGCTAACTAGAGGCACAACTGACAAGAATTGATTCAAAGAAGTCTGGGAAAGACATTTTGCTCGTCCAAGTCTATGTTGATGACATCATATTTGGTTACTCAAATGACCAAATGTACAGAAAGATTGAGAGCATCATAAAGAAAAAATTAAGGATGAGTTCCATGGGAAAGATGGATTTCTTCCTTGGAATTTAGGTAAAATAGATGAAGGAAGGTTTCTTTATCAATCATTCTAAGTATGTATATGACATCTTAGAATGATTTGATATGATTGATTGTAAGCCAGCCAGGACAACTATACTCAAAATCCATAATTTTTGTCATGACTTTAAGAGGGAGGATACTGATCAACATCAATATGGGGCAATCATCAGGTCTCTGATGTGTCTCACTATGAGTAGACCTTATATCATGTTTGCCACATGCATTTGTGCAATATATCAGGCCGCTCCAAAGGTTTCTCACCTAGTTGCTACCAAGAGAATCCTTACATACCTTAAAAGAGCACCTAAACTAGGCCTTTGGTATCCAAGGAACAATAATTTTGATCTCTATGGTTATTCTGATAGTGACTATGGTGGCTATAACATCAACAAGAAATCATGTGGATGTCAATTTCTTGGTGGAAGGATTATCTCATGACAATGTAAGAAGTAGTCATGTTCTCTACATCTACTTGCAATCCTATGTATCTGCATCAACTACTGAAACTAAATACAATGCTATTCCAAGTTGCTGTACTCAAGTGCTTTGGATTCAGAATCAGATGCTAGACTATGGATTATACTTCAAGGAGACTCCTATCCACATAGATAACAATAGTGTCATCTCTATCACAAAGAATCATGTGCAACACTAAATGACAAAACACATCAATATAAGGTATTATATGATTAGAGATAATTTTGAAAAAAGGTTATCAAACTAGTCAAAGTTAACACAATGAACAATATGTTGATCTGTTTATAAATTCTTTTGATGAACAAAGATTTAAATATTGTGTTTCAGTTATTGGGATGATTAACTTTGAATAGATTTTCTTAAAACTTACTCATGTTAGTTCTAAAACATTTGTGGGTCCTAAATTTGTCAATTCCATCACCTACATAAGCCCTTTTTTTTCTGAAAGAAAAAATCTTTTTAGAAGACATTGTTTAGATTTTTGAAATTTTTTTATCTTTTATCCTTAGGAAGATTTTTTGCTTACCTTTAGAAGAAGTTTAAGTCTTCGAAACAAACAACTACTTAAGAAAATATACCTTCGGAAGAAATTTCCAAAATCTCTTCCGAACCTTAACTTTCTCTTAAGAAAATTTAAGTCTTCGAAACAAACAACTACTTAAGAAAACTACTTTTCAAAGGTGGGACCGATATTCGGATTTCAAAGTTTACCATCTTTAATTAACTTTGTCTGAGATCCATTTCATATATACCCAACGGTTCCCCCTCTTTTCACTCTCTTCTACCTCTGTACCTTCACTAAACCTAAATTAACCCAGAAACCGCCTTTGTTCTTCATTTTCTTCACCTTTAAGCTTTCTAAAATGGCTAACCTCAATCGTAGAAACGACCCAAATTTCTCATGCAAATTCACAGGCAACACAATCAGGTTGCTCTATTGCACTCTAAGAAAGATCCTAGTTCCCAAAGGTTTGTCAGTTTTTTGCTTTTTCAAACTATTCCACCTCCCTTACCATTATCCTCCTATCTGTGAGGATCATCTGCTTGAATTTTGGAAGACCTGTCAAGAGGTCATCATGGATAGGGAGAAGGCATTATCTGCTATAGTGTTAGGGACAATCTTTATCACTCCAGCCATCATCAACACTCACCTTCAGCTAGATGATGAGAAAGGTGAATTATTCTTCCCCAAAGAAACAGTTAACCACTCCTTCAAGTAGATAGGCTATAAAGGAGATTTCTGTGTAAAGACCTTTAGGAAGGGGGAAGGTCTCACCCAAGTGGAAATACCTACTCCATGTGATCATCCACAGCTTGTCCAACAAGCATGGCGATTAGGACCAGAACCCTGAGTATCTCTCCTTCATAGTGCATGGGATAGTTCAAGGGGTAAAGTTTAGGTACTATTAGTTTATTTATACAAATTTTCTTGCTAACTTGGACTCCTTAGAGTATTACATATTTCCTAAATATGTTTAATGCATTCTCAACTGTGAACTGGGCATAGTTGAGGAAAACAGGTAATATTCTTAAACTGGGACAGATGAAACCCACCATCTTTAAAATCGTGAAGAAACCAACTATTGGTTTCTCTGGGGTAGAAACATTGTCCCAAAAAATGTTAGAGCTCATTGCTCAAGTTGACAACCTAGCAACACAAGCTAGTGTTGGACCCACACCTTCCACCTCTCAACTACCAAAACAACCAAAAATCGCCCTCACCTACCAAAGAAAATCCTAACGAACCCCTGCACAAGCTATTCAATCTGTGCAGGCCCCCATATCACTATCCACACAGGAAGAAATGGACACTAGAGCTCCCACTTCTCCTAAGGAGCAAACCACTCCTATCTCTTCAAGACTCGGTGCTAAGGTTCCTCATGCTCAGTTTGATGAGCTCATTAGCCTCCCAATCTTAAGCCTTCACTCTGAGTCTCAACACTCAAGTGAACAACCTTCAGGGGAAAGTTACCACCCTTACCCTTTATATATAAACCAACCAATTCCTAGCCTTGACTTCTATGATAATGAAGACTTGGGATTTAGTGAGTACCATGAATCTCTCTACTCTTCCTCTACTGAAAGAGAGATGAATGCTCCTACCTCTACCCTATCTAGCCCATATCATCCACCTACCACTGAGGTGGATCTCCTTGAACATGTTCAGGAGGCCCATATGGAAGAGGCTCTCACTTCTGCAAGTATTAAGACCTCAACCATGGCAACTTAGCCCATTGACACTTTTTTTGAAGTTGTTAGTGAGCAGAGGAAAAGCAACAGCCAAGAACCTAATGCTAGTGATGATACTGAGGACTTTGGTCTAATTATCTCATCTCCCAATGACTCTTCTGATGAACAAGAGCGGAATTTAAGACTAAAGGTGCAAAAACTATCAAAAACATGCACCTATTTAGTCTCTAAGGTTAATCACCTTGAATCTCAAGTGACTATCTTACAAAACAGGGTCAATGATCAGCAACTTGAGATTTGTTATCTTAAGGAAAAACTAGCTGGGAGACCTTTGAGGAGAGCTCCTCTAGGAACACAAGAACCTGTTGATGTGATTGACCTAACTTGTCACACCCGACCCCTTACACCAACAATATTATCCGCTTTGCCCACGAGGAGCTCACAGATTTTCTTTTGGTTGCCCAGGTTAAAACTTACCAGAGAGGTCACCCATCCCTGGACTACTCCCACCTGAGCATGCTTAACTATGGAGTTCTCCTCTCATCCATAGCCAATACGCCCAAAACACATTGTTGATTTTAGAGTCCAGATATTTCTTATGAACCAGGAATCTCTCTTGTCCATGACTGACGTGGGATATGTGTAGGGTGTCACATAACTCCTAGCTCACCTATGCAAGTGGGTGATGCTTTCAAAAATAGGTAGACAGTCATTATAATCACAATACCTGGGAGTTCTTCATAGAGTATGGACATTAAGGACTCACCATCGTCACTTGCAGTTGTTCATACTCAACAACTTACTTAAGTTCACATTAATGTGGACTCTATAGACTCTTTCATTCAGAGTCTCATTAAGGAAGGTATACCAAGGGTTGTATTATCTCCATCTCAAGGAACTTCTAACTATATCATAGGGTGGAGGTATGATGTTGTTAGAAGAGCCCTCATTCGTCAAAAAGTTCAATGGCAGCAAGAGGTCTTCAATTTTCAGAATTGAACTACTATGAAGGTCTTGACCTGATCAACATGACACTTGCAAACCAAAGCCAATCTAGGCAAGCTGGCTTAGAGGATTCAAGACAAAATTACTAAAGTGTTCAGCCAAAGAAGGAGACAAAGACAATTAGGTAATATCATCGGTCAACTAGATGTTAAGGCAGACCTGAGATTGGCTTCAAAGGGAAAACCTTGACTGAAGGCCCAGTGATAGAGCTTTAGAGTCCTGTCTCACGTATAACCACTTTTGCAATTCATTCCCTTAGTGACACACCTGCTGGTGAAGGTGTGTCACAATCTCTCTCTGGCTAGAGCAAGGATCCTACTCCAATCAATGAAGGCCAAATCTCTTTCCACCCTAAGTCACAAAGGTCTGTGAGTGACAAAAGGAAAAGGAAAATGATGCCTGAAGAGATTAAGGAGGAGGAGAGAGAGAGGAAGAGTAAGCTAAGGGGAGATAGTTCTATTGGGCCTTCAGGATTCATGCAAGTTGCAATAAAGGTTTCCCCCAGAACAGACACTCAAGATGATGAGTTAAAGGCAGTCAGGATTGCTTACATACAGACCGGGAACTATAATATTAATCAATTCATCTCCCTCCCCTTAAAGGAACTTAATGAACTGGCAGACATTAAAGTTTGTAAAAAGAAGAAGGAAGTGGAGGGTGCAAAAATGCTTCTTCAGATCAAGGAAGAAAAGATACTAAAAAGACTCTACAAACATGTTCCTACTCTCTCACCGGTTCAAGAAAGCCCTGTGTAAGAGATTGTGGCACCACAAGAATCTCAGGTAGATAAAGAAACTAACATAATAAATATGATCATCTGTCTGAGTGCCACAAGTCTCTACCAAGCAGATGCACTTATTCCCCTAGCATTTGAGTACATTGAGTTTGAGTATCTCAAAAAACTTAAGCTTCAAGTACTCAAAGAGTAGAATGAAACAAAGAGAAAAATGAGGGAAGAAGCTACCCAAGCAAGAGCCATCATCCAGAAAAGTCAAAAAATGTTTGCTGATAGGTAGAGGATGATGAGCTTTTTGAAGCTATATGGATTCTCCTGAAGGAGACTTGGCCCTATGTCTCTATCCACCATGGATGAGCACATAAGGGTGGTCAAGCAGAAGATTAAAAAAAGAGAGCTTATTGATTTACACTCCCCACCAAGTTAAGCCATCAAGAAGTGGAGGTTAAGGTTAAACCATTTGAGACAACTCAACCTGGACATCCTGTTGAGTCTTAGCAAGGTTCATCTTCTGATCCACAGCAGGGTCCTGTCTCCTCTCAATCTAAACATGTGAGAGAGGAATATCCAACTAAGAAAGAAAGGAATGATTAGCAAGGTGTTGCAGGCCAATCTTCTCAGTTAAAGAGTTCAAAGAGGAGCAAAAGGATGGCATCTAAACCAAAGTCTAAGAAGAAGAAGACGGAGTCATCCACCTCTAGACCTTAGGATGAGTTAGAACATCTTGAGGAAGTGCATCAAGAGGAATCTCAAACAACTCCCATTAAAGCTGCTCCTCTAGCAACAAGAAGACCCATCTTATCCTAGACTTACACTACCAATCCAGAGACATGGCATGTTATCAGAGATCAAGGTGTTAAAGATGTCTACACATGGAAAGACATGTTCAATCTACCTCTGCATGATCTCTTTGAGATGAGAAGATACTATGAGGGTTTGAGTGATCTTGACCATCTGTTGAAAAAGGTGTGGTCATTATCATAATGAGGACTGTCAACATCTAAGATCTTCATATGTTTTGGTAGCATCAGCCTAGGGGGAGTTTGTAAGGTTTATTTAAAGGTTGATGCACCTAAAACATCCAAAGTATTTCTGTATGCATGCACTGAAGTGCAGAAGTAGAAATGCTTCGGAAGTTTTACACCATACACTAGAAAATATTCTAAGTGTAAAATCTTTTGAAGCTAAGACCAACATCTTCCAAAGCTTAAAGTTAAGTCTTCCGAAGCATCAAGTACAAAGTATTCTGAAGCCAAGAAGTCAAGACAGGTTATCTTTTGAAAACTTTTGAAGACATGCTTTTATATGATGTACTTTACCATAAAGTAGGACCACTTTCCGTTGCAACTCTGCTGACTCACCAACTTTCACAAGTTGGTGAAAAGGTCCATTGATGCGATGCAGAGTGTATATGTTTTGATAAAGAGTTTTTGCATAGATTTAGTTTTAGTTGGTTATCATAAATAATAAACCACACACACAAAAGGCAAGTGTACCTGTCGTGTGGTAATATAGTGTTGGTAAGAACCGAGTATTAATCCGTGGACACACCTACCCTACTCAACAACCTTAAGGTTTGACTATCATATTTGGTTTTATTTGAGAAAATGATAAGTTGCACTAATAACATTTTTTAGGGTTTAAAAACAATAAAGTAAACTAAGATTGAAGCGTTTAGATTTAAAACCAGGGAATAAAGGTTATCATCCTAATTAGACTACACTTATGTAACTGTGATGAATTGGTGGTGTGATTTAAAGATATTGATTAATGTAATTATGTTCATGTTTATCAAGATGAGTTAGCGTGATTTCTCGTCTATCCTGCTCCGTAGTGACTAGGATCACGTCTGGCTGATTTTACTGCTTAAATCAAAACCCTAGTAATGTAGGTGAATCTTTTGTGACCTATTTGACATACGATTTCTGAAAACATAACTTAATGTTAAAAACAGAGTTGATCAGGTTCCTTCCTAGCATACCATTAACCCACAAATGATCAGAAAGTTAAGATGATATGATTTCTAATAACCATTTCTAGTTCATTAGCCATGGATTTATTATGAAAACCGGTTTCACGAATGAAAGTTGATCATATGCTTTTCAACCATGTATGACAATCACAATCACAAACCATAAATTTATAACTTCTCATTCAAGTGTAGATGCTACCTAACAAAAGGTTTCCAAGACCACTATAACATTAAGATAATATATATCACACCATTCGTTCATCACAAATTACATAAATGTCATCCAATTAGGATGATAATAAGAGTTTAGATCATAATGAGCTTGAACATAACAACAAATAACATAGAAGATAGATATGAAAACATTGGTGAAATAGAACAATCAAACCAGTGATCCACAATAGATGATGTTTAGATGATCCCGAGCTTCTTCCAAGTGTTGTATGCACCTCCCGAGCCTTCAAATGGTCTTGAAGACTCAATTCCCAAGAAAATTCCACAGAGTAACTCTCCCACCAAAGCTTACCAAAAATGGTGAACTTAGGCTTCTATTTATAGGCTTTCTGGAGTGTTTAAGCACGGCCTCATGCTAGTACAATGCTTACGAAAGTTGGTCGGCTTGTACGTGCAGTTTGTGTCGGGCACGACCTCGTGCTTATGGGGCACGAACCCGTGTTGGAGGTGGGGCACGACCCCGTGTCTCATGGGCAAGGCTCCGTGCTTGCTTTTAGGGGACAATACTTTTGTCATGTTAGATGTCCAAACACGGGGGTGTGTCAATTTAGCACGGGGGTGTGTTTTAGGCAAGGCATGGGGGCATGCTTAATGAGGCAAGGCATGGGGGCATGCTTAATGAGGCATGGCCCCATAGCTTGGATTAGTTCAATTTCTTGTCAAATAAGCTTGTTTTGTCCATCTTGCCCTTTTAAACACCTAAAAACACAATTAAACATTTTTAAGTACATATTCATCATTTTTTAGGGAGATATTTAGGAATAATTGATGTGCTTTTGATAGGATTTTTATGTATAATTTGGAGCACATCAAACATCCCCACACTTGAACTTTGCTTGTCCTCAAGAAAAAATCACTTGAAATGACAATTCCACCAAAAACCAAATAAATCAAATAATATATATGTCTTTCGGAAAATACGCAAGTAAATATTATTTCATCCAAATGTAAACATTTTAAACATATGTAAAATGATATCCTAGCAAGCAATAGATTGGTTAGTAAAGATTATTATCATGTAAAAATATAGACTCCTCAAAAGATGCACTCACACTCAGCTAAATATATGGAGTCATAATTAAGATTAAGTATTACTAATACACTCAATTGCCTAGTATGAATACATGTAAAATGAAATGCTTAAGGAATCAAATATCCACCTACTTAGATATTTACTTGCATAAATCGTTAGGTCTTTGACGGGTTGTAACTTGTTTCGGGCTCGGGAATGGAATATTTAGAAAAAGTGGCTAATTGCTAAAGATGACGGTCTTGGCTTATTTTTCTAACATAAACTACAAGGAAAAAAATAAAAGGTTCCCTGTAAAATACTTGAAGGTAGAAGGATATGCTAACTCGAGGACTCGTTTAAGGTCAGATTGTCATGACCATACTTTGCTTTCAAGAACCGTACTTCGTCTTTCACCCGACGATGCACAAAACTCTCCTTTCATAAGGATTGTTTGGCTTGAAGCCAAATAGCACCCAATCGGATCAGTTCTATGTATTCGTATCGAGACTCGGTTTGGTTCTTTTTGCATTTCTCATTGTGGGATCAATTTCCACAATTCGGGCATCTTTCATATCTTTTCGCCCGTCTCTTTATAGCACTTTTTGAAATCCCACAAAATGACGGAATTTGTTCCTTTTTTCGCCATTTCTATCATGCGTCGAATGTGAGATTGAAAATTTGTTCGCAAATTTCCGGGGAAAGTCCTGATGATGTGTGGTGAAGACAACAAAGCAAATTAAAATCAAAAGAATGCATTCCACAGGTCTGCTAGTAAAAGACCAAATATACATACATACATACATACATATATATATATATATACATATATATATATATATATATATAATATATATATATATATATATATATATATAATATATATATATATATAATATATATATATGTTGGAGCTGTACAAGATAGTCTATATTATCAATATAGTCAAAGTCAACAAAAGTCAATGTCACGGTCAAAGTCAATACAAAAGTCAAACATGACACGTTCCAGACGAAGGACCAAAACAAGACGTTGAAGATTTAGATGACTAGAAGTTTTATTGTAATAAATATATTTTGTGTTAATAAAATATATTTTACTTTGCTTGAGTCATGTTTTAGTCTAGTTATATAGTCTAGGGGGTTATATGTAAATAGAGAAACTTAGACTAGACTATAAATAGCCTAATTGTAATTAGAATTAGGCTAATGGTTGTATGAAGGGAGTACTTGTAAACATATTCTGCAATCTAATTGAAAATCAAAAGGGTTTTATTGTGTTCATCATTGTTTGATCTTACAAATCTTTATAATATTTTATTCAAGTGTTCAACCTGGGCCAACAATATATATATATGTAGGGGATGGTTCAAATGAGAACCATCTTTTTTGTGAGAACTTTGCGAACCAATCTCAGCCACTTATTTTTATCACATGCAAATCACATGTCATTTTTCCCTTTTTTTTAAAACATTCATAACTTTTTTTCACAACATCATTTTTTCAAAAAAATTCACCATAAAATTTAGTATTTTTTAACGCCTACCATATTGATGTACTTTTATAAAAAATTGTCAATCCGTTATTTACATATGTAAATCTAGTTATACACATGTGTAGTACTATATTTATATATATATATATAATATATATATATATAGATATACATATACATATCATATAAATATATGTATATACATACATACATATATATATATATATATATATATATATATATATATATATATATTATATACATATATATATGTATATACATATATATATGTATATACATATATATATGTATATACATATATATATGTATATACATATATATATATATATATATATATATATATATACATATATATACATATATATATATGTATGTATGTATATATATAAGTCAAAAACGTGTCTTTAACAAAAAATGGGTTTTTTAAGGCTTTTTGGTTAAGTGACTTGGTGGTTCGGGTGATTGAAAGATAAAAACATTTAAGCTAGGCAAGGCTAACTAGGGTTGACGTTCAGGTATGTAAAATTACAAGAAAATGATTAGGGCTTGAATGATTAAGGTTTCTTAATGCCTAACTCATTTCTATACAACAAATACTAATTAAGGTCTTGAAATGTATACCCAACGCAAGTTCTAATCACACGTATAATATGACACCTTCAATTAAATCCAGAATGAAAGTAGAATTACAATTTGTAAAAGGTGTTTAAGGCTCAAAATAAACTTTTATACGGATGGAATTGGGTAAAAGTGTTTCATTTTACATGATTAAATATTTTACTAGATTATTACTTTTAAGGATATCACAAAAAAAACATTTTTAGTTTTATTTGGATGTCGTTTATTTACTTATTTATTTCTCGAAAACGTATATTTATAATTTGGTTTATCAAAAATTGTTTTAAATTTTTGGTTTCTTGTCATAAAAATAATTATCAGGTGATCTTCTTATAAAATTTTAAATTCGAACCTTTTAGCAAAGTCAAATGCATTACAACATCCCCACACTTAAAATTTGCATTGTACTCAATGTGATTAATATATTAAGACCGAGAAAATGTAATGAAATAACTCCCCAAAAAATGATAAGTTTGTCACATGTGTTTGGTTGCCCTCAAGTTGAGAGAATCCTCGGGATCACTTGAAATGTCACAAGTTTATTGAAAGCATTAAAGATAGATTGGCATAAATTAAAATAAAATGACATAAATTAAAAGATAGATTAACACGAAACAACAGTGCTCGGGCCTCGAAAGTGATACGTTTTCAAGGGCTTTATGGCGGGATATCCCCCCACTCATGATACATTTAGTTTCTAATGTACGTGACATCATTTCTCTGGTCATCGACTCAAGAATGCAAATCTTCGACTCGGTTGAAGGTTCATTGGACATATTCAAATCATCATTTTCATGGTCGCTGGTGGTTTGGATTGATTCATAAAGGTCTAACATGGTTGGGAATTCCCTAGTACGTGAACTTGAAGATCCGGCTCCGACTCCTTCTGGCTGTATCGGCATATCGAGGTTCATGATTATTTCTTTGGGATCCACTAGATCCCAGATTTGTCCCTTTTATCCATAAACCTTGGTTTCCTATTTGGTAGGTTTGTCACCGTGTACATACTTGTGCAAATGCTCAAGTCCAACAGTCATGGCATCACTCCTTCAGTTCCCTTAGTGTTACGCCCATAGCTCTCGTATAGGTTCATAATCTAGCTTCCTCCAAACATGGGTGTTGGAGCACCTACAAGCGCATTTCTGGCAAACAAATTACAAAACAAATACCCAATATTACATTGGAACTTATTAACCACACAATATATAATGAACAAGTCCCTTAAATTAACAACTCCCTCGCTTTTACCACAAGTTGTTATGTAATGGCTAAGTAACCGATGAATGTATCACAGCGGCAAGTCTCGTATCTGGTTGCTTTTTGTTTTACTCGAGTTGAAATCTCCGGTTCCAATTTGTTACCAAAATGCTCTCTGCATGGCATGACTTTCCGCGTCTTTACTTTCCTCGCCTAGAAAGGTATGGTATGCTGGCATTCCTGATATTACTTCGTCCTCCATTTCTTGTTCTGTGTAAACACCGAGATAGACACCGAACAATGTAATGGATGTCTTATGCCAACAACTAGCAAGTCTGAATGAAACTGCACTATCATTCCACGAGTTAGAATCTTTCATGCTAAATCTAAAAGATGCTAAAAATTCAAGAGTTAGTTCATAAACGGAAGGTCTATTTTGTGAGAATAAACGCTTCCACTGAATACTCAATAAATTATTATATCTTTCAAGTTTTCCGACTACCACCAGTGTTTCTTCATGTACTTGTAAATGGGATCTTTCGACCCTTTGTAGCAGTGTTTGAAGTCTATCGTGACACCATCTCTCACGGTTCCCTTCAAATTGTAAATAGGGATAATCCATGATCCTAAAATTTTAAAAATAAGTTAAACTATAAAAAATAAATTTCTGGAATGGTTTCATGACATTAGTGACAATCATGGGTTTCACAAGACATCACACCATAATTTTTAAACTCATGTTTAAAACAATTAAAATTTTGACATCCAAGAAAAAGTTGTTAAACATGGGGATGTGTCTTGTGAAACGTGGGGGTGTGGTTATATTTTGAGGTTTGAAATATTGAATCGAGCACACATGGTTTTGTTTGTAAATGTTCGATTAAGCATTGGTTTAACATTTCTTGCTTGAAAAACCAAAGATTATACGTTTAGCATTTTGATCACTTGTTAAAAATTCAAGATACTCAAAAATAAATATAGTGTTTAACACCATTTGTGAATTCTTGTAACTTGAATATGATTAACAATGATTTTACCACGAATTATGAAGATAGTCTTGTTAGCAACAAAATAAAACTTACTAATAACTAACTAACCGCACTAATTAACACTAATCAACTACAAAAAGAAACATGAACAAGAAGGTTTAAAGCATTCATCATTCCATAATACGTTTAAATACAAGGCTTTACATATAATTGCTAGGATTTCGGTTGTTTAGAGACCTAATCACCTAACTACATGTAAATGACCATCATAATCATAGGAATTAGCATACTAACCTCTTGATCAATACTCTTTAAAGAACTCTTGAAAAAGTGAAAGAAAAATAGAAAATATGGTGAAAATGGAAGAGGATACGAACATTACAAGTAATGAGCTCGCTTTTTATCATGCAAAACTGATGAGGAACAAGACAAAAGGCTGAAAAAAGTCAGATGGTGTCATTTCTTGTCGAGCATAGGGGCGTGCTCCCCTTATGTTGTACGGTTTCAGTCTTTCATTAATCCATTTTTCAGTTTCGTGTGTTACGCAATTTACCCGCTTAAGTTTTATCACTTCCAAATCATCAGAAAAGATACGAAATAGTCCTAGAGTTAATTAATACAAGCCAAACTGAAAATTACATTTCCTAGGCTCCTACGATTACACGATACGTTAAAAGCCAAAAATCTGAAACTGCAAAACCAGATTCCTTAATGCGCACCAGTGCACCTAACACATCACGAAATGCTTCAAAAAGAAGCCTCCACACATTCCAAATGGAGGGTTTGGGATAGAATAGTGAGAAGTGTGATTGCTTAGTTCCGCAAGTTGATGGTTAATGGAAACGAGTTCCTCACCCATCTCCTAAACTTTTTGGATAAGTTCAGCTAAGCGTTGGGACGTGATGAGGTTCATTTCAGTTAACTGCTTGATCAGTTCATGCAACTTGAAAAAGTATTATTGTGTTGTCAGCTCTCGTGTTTCAGAACGCGATTTCTTCGTAGGATTCTAGTTTGAACTTCCATGACTTGATTCTTTCATTTTTTAGACATTTTTAAGCAGGAATGGTTGAGATGAAAGAATGGAACAAATGTGGTATTTATATACAGGTCGTGAAAAAATGAACACGGGGGCGTGCTTGGCCAGGCACAGCCCCGTGCTTGTCAAAATTCGTCTTAAATTTGACGTGCAATGTTCCATAGTCGTCAGCGGAGATCGTGGAAAAACTTTGTTAGAGACATGGGGCGTGCTTCATGGGGGACATCCCCGTTCTTGTGCTTGTGAGGTCCTAAAAAGTTTAAAAAATCAAGAAAAATCTATGTATAGGTGTCATGCTTAAGTTTCGGGTCTTTGGCGGTACCCTTCCCCACACTTAGTTTTCGTCGGGGCAGAGGTGTAATTCCTACGAAAGAATCTTTGTTGGTCCATCATTTTACAGTTTCGAACGATGGCTATTTACTTTGAAACTTAAACCCTCATGGTTATCAATTTCAATGGCACGATTCGAAAACACGTTTTTAATCGCATAAGGTCCAGACCAACGTGATTTCAGGTTTCCAGGAAACAAATGCAAACGAGAGATATATAATAAGCCCCCACATGAAATGTTTTGTGTTCTTTATTGAGTGTCATGGAATTTCCTTGTCTTTTCTTTGTAAAGTGTTTCGTATGTTTTGTAAACTCTAATTTGTGATTTTGTAGGAATCGATTCTTTCCTGCAAGGTTTTAGTCCAGGTTTGCTGCTTTAAGTGCCCAAAAGGCATTGTTGTAGATGCATATGTTCCTAGTTTTTCATGTCGTACACATATGTAATGAATGGGATCAATGAAATATAATTTGTGATTGATGTTTATTAATGTTTATTTATTTCATATTATTATTGTGCTAAAGTATAATGTATATGTGTGACCTTATTATATAGGTTGAGGGTGGTGTGCATGATTCTTAGTCAATAATAATTAAGAAATGTGTTCAACATGGTCGGAAGTGTAATCATGCGAATGACCCATACTTATGGACCATACACATGAATACATCAGCTTATATAGACCAGTCGCACGACTGAACCAGGAGACTGGATCAGTTGCACGATTGAGACATAAGATTGACTTAATTGCACGATTGAACTTTTAGTCGTGCGTATGGATCAATCACATGATTCAGTCGCATGACTGAACCATGCTCAAAAGATGTTCAAAACATCAAAACAATTAATTTTGTTAACAAGGGTGAAACATCTAAAAGAGTAGTGACTAAACCAAACCAAACACACCTCACACCTTCACTAAACTCAACAACACACAAAAGTTTTCCTTAATCTGTAAAAGCAAGATCTTGCTATAGTTGAGGAAAACGAGGACATATTTCTACTATTGTCATTACTATCGGACACCAAGAAAGAAAATTGAAATTTATGAAGAAAAACCAAGTTCTTCTAAAATAAGATCTAACACTCCACCTAAGAGTGTAAGTGAACCAAAAGTTCAAACCATATATCAGTCGTCTATTTACCACAAATAGGCCTTACACAAAACTAGCTTATGGAAAGAAAAATCAAGTATAGGATATGATAGTGAGAATCATAAGAAGAAAGATATGGCCTCATCCTCTAAAGAACAATGGGTTGAGTTTATGATGTCTGATTCCTCTTGGTCACCCAAGCCAGTTAAGGCTTGGGTCCCAAATCTGAACTGACAAGTTTCTTTGACTGTGCAGGGTGTCCGCTATAGCTCTATCACTAATACCTGGATTATTGATAGTGGGGCGTCCATGCACATGACAGAAAATCCATCCCTCCTTTTCAACGTCAAACAAATCAAAGAGGGACATGTTTCATTTGCTGGAACCAAAGTAGGCTACGTCACAGCACAAGGCGAAGTAGGAAACGAGAAAGTAAAGTTTGACAAGGTATTCTACGTTCAACAACTTTGAAATAGTTTACTTTTAGTCTCCCGGATCTGTAATAAAGGATTTAAGGTTGTATTTGACAACAAGAAGTGCTATATGTTAAAGAAGGACTATGTGATTGATGAGGATAAGGTTCTCATGTTAGCTTCAAGATATAACGACCTGTATGTCTTGGATCTATCGAAATCATCCACAACTGATCACACAATTCAATGCATCTTGTCAAAGGCAACTAAGAGAGACTCAGTCTCGTGACATAGGAGAATGGGGCACATCAATCCTAGAAAGATGAATCACTTGATTCAGAGTGATCTAGTGAATGGTGTAAATGTTAAGAACTTCCAGCTTCCAGACTTCTGCATAGCTTGCAAGAAAGGGAAACAGACCAAGAAGGCTCATAAGGCAAAGAAAGTCAACTCCATTGATATGCCTCTCGAGCTTCTGCACATGGATTTGTTTGGCCTTGTTAGCACAAAGAGCATTGCAGGAGA
Organism: Flaveria trinervia; assembly: GCA_025506515.1. Classification (NCBI taxonomy): domain Eukaryota; kingdom Viridiplantae; phylum Streptophyta; class Magnoliopsida; order Asterales; family Asteraceae; genus Flaveria; species Flaveria trinervia. The sequence goes on along the minus strand of CM046456.1, from coordinate 67,078,718 downwards.
TCAATATTGCTTTGTAGTAACAGATCATTACTCAAGATTCTCTTGGGTGATGTTTCTAAAAGCCAAATCAGAAATCCTTGAATCATTCAAACATCTAGCAACTACATTGGAATCACTCTACAAGTTGAAAGTTAGGCAAATTCAATCAGACAAAGGCACTAAATTCAAGAATTAGTGGATGGAGGCCTACTGCAGAGAAAGAGGGATCGTTCATCAATTCACATCTGCCTACACTCCACAGATGAATGGGGTAGCTGAAAGAAAGAATCGAAGTTTGATCAAGACCGCCAGAACAATGTTTGTTGACTCAAAACTGGCTATTAAATTCTGGAATGAGGCAGTGGCAAATGCGTGTTACACACTCAATCGAGTCTTAGTGGTCAAGTGACATGGAAAAACGTGTTATGAACTACTCCAGCGACGTAAACCTAATTTGGAGAATTTAGAATCGTTTGGCGCACCTTGTACATTGTTGAAGAAGACTTAGAATGAGAAGTTCAGCGAGAAGGCAGAAGAAGGGGTATTTCTCAGATACAGCATACCAGACAAGAGAGTTTACAACAACTCAACGGGTCAGGTAGAAGTGTGGTGCAACGTTGATGTTCAGAGATACACCACCCCCCACACTGGGAAAGGACCCTCATTCTTCTTTGAATATGATGGTTTCTTTCAATCCTTCAATCTGCCACATTCTCATACTGATGATGAGCTGTTTGCTAGGATGATGTTCGATGCTCTTAACACTCCTCCACCAGACTGGACATCAACTGGTCCAGTAGATGATTCCGCTAACTCTTTAGGGGGAGACCTTGAAGTGAGTGAGTTTTCATCTGATGATGAGGTAGTTGAGACTGCTAATGAGAACCAGGAGGAGCAGGTTCCTACCAATGAAAGTACACAAGCATTAAATCTTGATGCCTCTAACACTTCAGAACCTCATACTCCAATACCCACAGATCCTGAACCTGAGTTTAACAATCTAGATAATGAGGTGGCTGTTCCAATGACTCCCGGATCTCGGCTAAACGTTTATCATCCCTTGGACAATGTCATTGGGGATGTTCGATCGGGAGTACATACCAGAAATCAGCTGTACTTAGCTGATTATGCCTCGGTAATGGAAAATAGATACCTTCATGATGGAGCATATTGATGTTTTGTGTCTTAATTTGAGCCAAAATATGTTAGTGCAGCATTAAACGATGAGGCATGGGTCAGTGCGATGTAGGAAGACCTCCTACAGTTCAAGAAGTTAGGAGTATGGACCCTTGTGGACAAACCAAAAGATGCTAAGGTGATTGGTACTAAATGGGTACTGAAATGCAAGAAAGATGACCAAGGGTTCATAATCAGAAATAAGGCCTGACTTGTAGTATAAGGATTTCGGCAAGTCGAAGGCATAGATTACAATGAAGTGTTCGCACCAGTGGCAAGGATGGAAGCAATACGTATATTTCTAGCTTATGCATCCTACATGAAAATCAAAGTCTATCAACTAGATGTCAAGAGTGCATTCCTTCATGGTGAAATCTGTGAGGCGGTTTATGTTAGTCAACCCGAAGGATATGAGGATGCGTATCATCGGGACATAGTTTACAAGTTGGATAAGGCTCTCTTCGGGCTCTATCAAGCCCCTAAAGCATGGTATGAGAAACTCTCAACTCATCTGGTGAAACATGATTTTCGTAGAGGAGTTATTGACTGTACACTGTTCATCACAGAAAAAGATGGCGACTTACTGCCGGTACAGATTTATATTGATGACATAATCTTCGGTTTCAAAAATGAAGACTTATGTAAAGAATTAGAATCTATATTGAAAGAAGAATTTGAGATGAGTGCCATGGGGGAGATGAAGTTCTTTCTCGGGCTACAGGTGGATCAGACACCAAAGGGAATCTTCCTACATCAGACCAAGTATGTATGTGATATCCTCAGTCAATTCGACATGGAGAATGCTTCCACAGCTGGAACTCCACTTGCCACAAATCATGACGTGGCACCCGATGAAAATGGTGATCTTGTTGATGCCACCGTGTACAGAGGAATGATCGGATCCCTCATGTACCTTATAGCCTCACGACCTGATATCATGTACACGATGTGTCTTTGTTCCAGATATCAGGTGAAACCAAAAGTAAACCATCTCATAGGAGTCAAAAGGATCTTTCGTTATCTGAAGGGTACTCCAACCATCGGGTTGTGGTATCCTCATGACCATGACTTTGAACTTACAGCGTATAGCGACTCGGATTATGGGGGTTGCAAAATGAATTACAAGTCCACATTAGCAGGATGTCAGTTCTTTGGTAGACGGTTAGTCACCTGGCAGTGTAAGAAGCAGACCTCTATTGCTTTGTCAACATGTGAAGCTGAATAACTTGCTGCTACTAGTTAAAGTTCCAAAATAATTTGGATTCAACAGCAAATGCACGACTACGGTTTGTAATTTTCTAACACTCCTATTTTTGTTGATAATTCTGCTGCTATTGTTGTAACCAAATATCCGGTCCAACATCTTAAACTAAACACATCGGTATTAAGTATCACTTTATACGTGACTGTTTTGAAAAGCAATTAATCGATGTGGTTAAAATTAATATGGATTTTTAACGCACCGACCTCTACACAAAAGCATTTGATAAACCGAGGTTTTTATATCTTTTAGAGGTTAATGACGTGAAAAAGAAACGTGAAGTCATTCCAGAAGACGGAAGTTCGTAGTCCGACTAGTGTAGTTTTAATTTAATTTTAATTTATTTCACTTTATTTTCCTATTTATTAAAATACAAAAACGCAAAAAGATTTTTGGTTTTAGAACTTTAGGGGGAGAATAGTTTAGTCTAGTATTAAATTCGTGCAGTATTTAATTACTTAAAAAACAGGGGAGGGTAGCTTAGCTAATAGGAAATTAAATCAAATCTGTGATTCTGATTCAAAGTAAATAGAAAATGATAGTACACAAGGAACGAACTGGTTGGGAATTCCAAACTAGTGTGCTCAAAACGCGGATTTCAAAGTACAAGTCTGAGAAATCTAAACACAACTAAAGAAATATGATAGTTAAACTAGTTACCACTAAGATAACATGAAAAAAGTAGACCTAGAGGTTGCTAGTTCATAATATGATATGTCGGCAGATTCAACACAATAAATGAGTAAACTTCATTGGTGAATTAAAAATTCAAACTAATTTGTTCAACTTGCTGTGGGTTCTCATCTTATCCCTGGTTAACACAATCAACGCATTTCCAATAAGGGGTGATGAGCAAAATAAATACCACGAATGTGTGCGGATGACCATAAATATGAGCAAAACACATGTAAAAATGCTAAAAGCAATTAAGCTGATAACATATGTTGTTGGTGCGTTATGTGCAAAAAGAAAATTAAATGCTCTAACAAGAAGATAGGTTGTGTGCCTCTCTGCTGTGTGGTGGCACTGACCTGAGGATAAGCATAACCTAAATATTCTAGAATTCATTGTTGTTTGCGTCTCTCTGCTGTGCGATGACACTGACCTGAGGCTTGGCATCTCTTTGAAAGCTCTTAGAATAGTCTCTTCTTGTCCAATACCATAGACCGCTCAAAAATCTCGTAAGGAATGTTGATTACCAAATAAGTGTGAGATCCACAAATGCATGTTGAAATAATTAAATTTAATTCATCACCATTGTAAGTCGAAAGTCTGTGTATGGATTTAAGGGGACAAACATACTGTCAAGCATCTTGACTGCAATTCTTGAAAGTCAAAATCATTATGTGCATCTTATAGCTTTAGTATGATTTCTTGAAAGTGCTACTAACTCATAGACATAAAAAGAATCTAGCAACTAGTGCATGTTAATAAGGGGTTCCCAAAAGCAACTGTTATACCTGTATGATTCCATAATGAATCGTTCCAGAATTGATATAATCAACTTGTAGTTGTTCTGCTCAAACCTAAAACAACAATAATATGTCTTGTTTATTTTAATTTGTAAGTAATTTTCTATTTTCTATTCGTTTGTAGGATTAATCGACGGACAATAAAACTGGATGTACTTTGTGAATCACTTACAAAATGGGTCACGTTTGAGGTGACCAATCAGTCTAAATTAAATGGATCACGTCTGAGGTGACAAATCAGTTTCAAATTAAAAGGATCACGTCTGAGGTGATCAAATGGTGTTAAAAGGTCATAATGTTTATCAAATTTTAACATTTTAAAGGGTTGAAAGTATAAAGGGCTCAAGCTCATAAGTATGAGCCAATCGCATAATTGGATCATAAGTATGAGCCATTCGCATGATTGGATCATAAGTAGGAGCCAATTGCGCGATTGAACCATAAGTATGAGCCAGTCACACGACTGGACCATGAGTATGGAACAACCATGCGATTGGACTACAAGATTGAACCAATAACACGAATGGATCAAGGAGTATGCGCCAGTCGCACGACTGAATCCCAGTCGCACAACTAGAGCATGAGTATGGGCTCAGTCGCACGACTGGAGCATGTGTATGGGTCCAGTGGTACGATTGAACATTAAGATAGTATAAAAGAGGGGTGAGTTGGTCGCATTTCTCACCACCCCTCAAATCATTCAAAAACCTCCTCATACGCAGACACTCTGCCGAAATTTCATTTGCATTGATTACTCACTGATATTGTTTCTAACGATTGTGTTAATCATCTACAGGTACTTTGTGACTGAAATGGAACAAAATGCATGGAGTAATCAAACCCTAACTGACCTAATTGGTTAAAATCAAGAAATCAGTAAAACCAGTCAAATAGACCACTTAAATGAACAAAATAGTGATTTAAAGGACATTAGGTGCTATTTAGAGTGTTTATGAGTCAAATGAGTCTAAACACGACGTCTAATATCAAGTTTTGACCAAGATTCATAGTCGGAGTGCCGAACAGAGTCATACGAATGAAAGCCCCTAACCAATAAATACCACTTAATTCGTGGAAAAACATAATAATTGAGAGAGAACTCGAAACATTTACGAACCCTAGCTGTCCGGAACGTCCAAGGAAGCCTGGCCAACTTCATAAATCATTCCTGATCGATCTCTATTCGTTCATAATGTTTAGTTTCAATCGTATATCGATCGGGTAATTGATCTCACTTATTAGATCACCAATCAAATAGGATTCCACACTATTTGATTAGGTTTAAACGCAAAATCCATTAGTATTCCGTACGTACACAGTCTTGAATGGTGTTGTGCTAATGAGGGTCTTATAGGCTGTTCGAAAAGCCTATAGTGCATCATCTAGTTTGGCAGACCAGTCCTTGTGATTTTGACCTATGGATTTCTCAATGATTCATTTGATGCCTCAGTTAGTGACTTCAGCTTGCCCATTCACTTGTGGATGGTAAGCAGTTGTAAAGCGATGGTGCACTCCATAACGAGCCATTGCTTGTTTAAGCTGGTTGTTACAACAATGCATTCCTTGGTCACTAATTAAAGCTTTAGGGACACCAAAACGAGAGAATAGTTTCTTAAGGAATCTGACAACTTTCCTGGCATCATTGGTAGGTAGGGCTTGAGCTTCAGTCCATTTTGAAACATAATCAACTGCTACTAAGATGTAACAATTGCCGAATGACACCGGAATGGCCCCATGAAATCAATACCCCATATATCAAATACCTCTCATACTTGAACTGGTTTCTAAGGCATCTCGTTTTGTGTTGAGATATTGGTTGCTCTCTGGCATGCATCATATGCGCGTACCATGTTGCAAGCATCTTTGAAGATCGTTGGCCAGAAAAAACCAGTCAAATACTTTCTTGGTTGTTAGGGTTGCTCCATGGTATTCTCCTATGGGCCTTCATGATAGTGCCTTAGGATTTGTTCTGCTTCACTTCCGTATATGCATCTTTGGATAAGTTGGTCTGCACTGATTCTAAAGAGATATGGGTCCTCCCAATAGTAATGCTTGATATTAATAAAGAATTTTTTCTTTTGCTGATAAGTCATTCCTTTGAGAAGAATTACACTTGCCAAGTAATTTGCAAAATCGACGAACCAAGTATGTTCATCGATTGAGGATTGGATATGCATAAGGAATTCGTCAGGAAAAATTTCTTTTATTGTGGCTTCCTTAACTTGTGAAGGACTTCAATCCTCAAGACATGAGCGATGATCGGCTGCTAGATTTTCCGCTCCTTTATTATCACGAATTTCAATGTCAAATTCTTGAAGTAGAAGTATCCAACGAATCAATTTCGGCTTTGCAACTTGTTTATTAAACATATAATGAAGGGCTAATCGGTGTACACGATTGTTTTTAAAAGGATTAGAAACAAGAAAAAATTGTCAAATGCGAAAACTACCGCAAGAAGCTCTTTCTTGGTGGTGGTTTAGTTTTCTTATGCTTCTTTTATGGTTTTGCTCACATAATGAATTGGGTGGAATTTCTTGTCTTTCATTTTTCCTAATACGGCTCCTACTGCGAAATCGCTTGCGTCACACATGAGTTCAAATGGTAGCGTCCAATTTGGGGCAACCATGATTAGAGTGATTACCAATTTCTCTTTAAGCAATTTGAATGCACTAATGCATTCGTCGGAAAATACGAATTATGCATCTTTCTCAAGAAGTTGAGTAATTGGTAGAGCGATTTTCGAGAAATCTTTGATGAAACGACAGTAGAATCCTGCATGGCTTAGGAAACTTCTGATATCTTTCACAGTCGTGGGAAGTGGGAGTTTAGAAATAGTGTCGACTTTGGCTTGATCGACTTCAAGCCCTACTTGAGAGATTTTGTGTCCTAATACTATTCCTTCCATAACCATGAAGTGGCACTTTTCCCAATTTAAAACAAGGTTAGAATCTTCATTTCTAACCAACATCTTTCCTAGATTTTCAAGACATTGCCCAAATAAGTTCCCAAATATGGAAAAGTCATCCATAAAAACTTCTATTGAGTGTTCGATCATGTCATGAAAGATTGCCACCATGCATCTTTGAAATGTAGCAGGAGCATTACACAATCCAAAGGGCATTCGCCGATAAGGAAATATGTTATATAGAGAGGTGAATGTCATCTTCTCTTGATCTTTGGGAGCAATAGGAATTTGGAAATAACCTGAGAAACCATCCAGGAAAGAATAGTACTTTTTTTCAGATAATCTCTCAAGCATTTAGTAGATGAAAGGAAGAAGGAAGTGATCTTTCCTTGTGGCATCATTGAGTTTGCGATATTCGATGCAAACTCTCCGGCGTGTAACCATACGAGTGGGAAAAAGCTCATTCTTCTTGTTAATTACAAAAGTCATTCCTCCTTTCTTTGGAACAACTTGGACGGGACTGACCCAAGGCAAATCAAAAATAGGGTAAATCAAACCGGCATCTAATAGTTTGATTACTTCTTTCTTCACCACGTCTTGCATGCTCGGATTTAAACGTCTTTGTGGTTGAATGACGGATTTGAAGTTCTCCTTCAATAGTATCTTGTGAGTGCAAAAGGATGGATTGATTCCCTTGATGTCCATAATTTTCCATGCAATTGCTTGTTTATGTGCCTTAAGCACATTGAGCAACTTGCTCTTCTCATCAATTGATAAGGCGGATGAAATTATGATAGTAAGTTGAGATATGTTTTCAAGAAAGGCGTATTCGAGATGAGATGGAAGTTCTTTGAGCTCTAAAACTGGAGGGTCTTCGATAGAAGGTTTGGCTTTAGGTTCTAGCTCTTGTTCAATAATCTCTAATGCTTCTTGATGAGACAATGTTTCATCAACTTCTAGTCCTTGAATGATTTGATTCTCATAGATGGGTTTGGTGATTTAGACCTCTTTTAATTGAGTGTTGCAAGCTTCATTTTGAAGAGTTTTTTTTAAATGACAGCTTATGATTGAATTGCAAGCATCAAAGTAATAGAGTGAGTCATGATGATATTGAGGGTGTTTCATGGATTGTCCTATATCGAAAGTTACCTCCTCCTCGTCTACTTGAAGCGTGAGTTTGCCTGTACAAACATCAATGAGGGCTCAAGCAGTCGCTAAGAAAGGTCAACCTAGGATAAGAGGAACATTCTTGTCCTCATCCATGTCAAGAATCACAAAATCAATGACAAATACGAGTTTGTCAATTTTAACTAAGAGATTTTCAACGATGCCCCTCGGATATTTAACAGAACGGTCAGCTAATTGGATGCTCATACGGGTAGGTCTAGGTTCACCTAAGTTTAACTTTTCAAAAACCGCATTAGGCATAAGGTTGATGCTAGCACCTAGATCAGCTAACGCGTTGCTGACAGAAAGATTTCCTATTAGGCAAGGTATGGTGAAACTTCCTGGATCATTCATCTTTGGAGGTGGTTTGTTTTGAAGAACTGCAGAGCATTCCTCATTCAAAACTATGTGTGATAACTCTTCCAGATTCTTTTTGTTCGACAAGACACCCTTTAGAAACTTAGCATAGTTTGGCATTTGGGCTAAGGCTGCCACCAAGGGCAGATTGATGTACCCAAGGAATTTGCCATACTGTGGCTTCATTCGTTGTTGTCTCAAACGACCTGGATATGGAGGTGGTGGAACATAGGGTGGTGGTGGTATGTATTTCTTGGTTGGTTCTTCAACAACAACTGGTTGCTTTTGCATATCAGTTACATTACTTGTAGTTTCAGTTTCTACTTCTTCAATGATGGGTTGTAATGTAGGTGCATCACCTTGAGTGGTTTTGCCACTCCTGGTGGTGATGGCTTTGACTTGAGCATTAGGGTTTGTCAAAGTGTTGTTAGGAAAAGCTCCTTGAGGTCTTTCCAATTGTTGTTGTGCTTTCTGACCTACTTGGTGTTCTATGGTTTGTAATGATGCTTTGTTGCTTTTTATGTCAGCCTGGTTTCTTTGGAACCTCTCCTTATTTCTTCGATCAGATTTCCAGATGTACTCATCTATGGCTTGTGTTGTTAACAACAATTGTTGCAATAAGTCTTCTATTGATGATGCTCCACGGTCTTGGTTACTACTGCTTGGACCTTGGTATGGTGGTTTTTGTTGTTGGTAAGGTGGCCTTCGGTTGAATCCAGATGATGATTGGTTGTTACCAGCATCTCTATAATTCAAGTTTCTTCTCCAATTTGAGTTGTAGTTATACGAGTTGTTTGGGCCTCCTACGTAGTCAACGTCTTCAACCATCATAATGCCTTGCGGGCATTTGTTGATCTTGTGTGAATTTTCACATGTGTTGCATCATGTTGGAGTTTTGTTTAGCTCGGCTTGCAATTGTTCGAATCGTTTGGTTAGAGCTTCTAATTGGGATGTAATTAGGGTTTCAAAGTCTACTTAATGAATGCCTTTAGAACTAGGTTTTTTTCTTAAGGGATTATAAGCAAATATCTTCTTATCTTCTCTTTCTAGGGCTTGGTATGCCTCTGTTGGCGTGACACTTCCGAAATCGCCTCCCACACTTTGGTCAACAACTTGTTTGTGTGCTCCACTGATTGCATCGTAAAAGGTTTGACATTGCAGCCACAGATCAAGTCCGTGATGTGGGCATCTCCGAATAAGACCTTTGTATCTCTCCCATGCTGCGTGTAATGATTCATCATTGTCTGGACAAAAGCTTGTGATGCTGCTTCTCAGTTTAGCAGTGTGATCGGGTGGAAAGTATTTCAAAAGGAATTGTTCAGCCATTTCTGTCCATGTGGTGATGAAACCATGCGGAAGTGAATCAAGCCATTCAATGGCTCGGACTCAAAGTGAAATGGAAAAAGTCTTAGTTGAATGGCATCGTCTGAGGAGTTATTGATTTTGAAAATCGCATAGATACAAAGGAATCATGAGATGTGTGTCTTAGGATCTTCGTCTTGCAATCCATGGAAATGAAGAGAGTTTCTACGAGTTGGATAATACTAGACTTAATCTTAAAATTGTTGGCCTCTATTGTTGGTTGTACAACACTAAACTTCTAACCATCGAATGACGGCATGACATAGTGTGTCATCTCCATTTCCTCGTCTCGGTTAGCCATGTCTTCTTCGAATGGTCTACCTTCCAAAATGTCTTCTTCAATGATTGGTGTTGCTTGTTGTTCTCTTTCGCGTAATCTTTGATGGAAAAGTCTTTTGGGTTCCGAAAGAGGCGAAACAAGTTCAGGGCTAGACGAGTCGGACATACACTAACTTAAGGAAGCAAAGACTACTAAGGCATAGAATGAATCAGGAAAATGTAATCTAAACTAACTACGACAAACTATCTAACAAAAATAAAATAAAGTTTGAACAAAAATATATTAACAAGTTATACACAAGAAATTTATATTATCTTTCAAACTGTCGTGTGTCTCCGGTAACAGCGCCAAAAACTTAATGCGATGCGGAGTGTATATTTTTTGATAAAGATTTTTTGCACTGATTCACTGTTAATTGGTTATCATAAATACTAAGACATACACACAAAAGGCAAGTGTACCTATTTTATGGTAATATAGTGTTAGTAAGAACCGAGTATCAATCCGTGGATACACCTAGCCTACTCAACAACCTTGAGGTTTGACTATCAGATTTGGTTTTTGTTTGAGAAAATGATAATTTGCATTGATAAAATTTTGTAGAGTTTAAAAACAATAAAGTAAACTAAGATTGAAGCATTTGGAGTTAAAACCGGGAATAAAGGTTATGATCCTAATTAGACTACACTTATGTAACTGTGATGAATTGGTGGTGTGATTTAAAGATATTGATTAATGTAACTATGTTAATGTTTATCAAGATGAGTTGGCACGATTTCTCGTCTATCCTGCTGCGTAGTGACTAGGATCACGTCAGGCTGATTTTACTGCTTAAATTAAAACCCTAGTAATATAGGTGAATCTTTTGTGACCTATTTGACATACGATTTCTGAAAACATAACTTAATGTTAAAAAGAGAGTTGATCAGGTTTCTTCCTAACATACCATTAATTTTAGAAAACTATAACAATTATTGTAGATTTCTTAGACTAATAAAAGGGAACTCGCAAATGATTAGAAAGTTAAGGTGATATGATTTCTAATAACCATTTCTAGTTCATTAGCCATGGATTTATTATGAAAACCGATTTCGCAAATGAAAGTTGATCATATATTTTTCAACTATGTATGACAATCACAATCACAAACCATAAATTTATAACATCATGTTCAAATGTAGATGCCACCCATCAAAATTTTTCCCAAGACCACTATAACATTAACATAATATATATCACACCATTAATTCATTACAAATTACATAAGTTTCATCACGCTTGAACATAACAACAAATAACATAGAAGACAGATACGAAATCATCGGTGAAATGGAACAATCAAACCGGTGATCCACAATGGATGACATTTAGACAATCCCGAGCTTCTTCCAAGTGTTGTATGGACCTCCCGAGCCTCCAAATGGTCTTGAAGACTCAATTCCCGAGAGAATTCTGCAGAGTAACTCTCCCACCAAAGCTTACCAAAAACGGTGAACTTAAGCCACTATATATAGGCTTTCTGGAGTGTTTAACCATGGTCTCGTGCCTAAAAGGTGTGGCCCTGTGCTAGTACAATGCTTACGAAAGTTGGTCAGCTCGTACGTGCAGTTTGTGTCGGGCACGACCCTGTGCTTGATGGGGCATGACCCCATGTTGGAGGTGGGGCACGGCCCGTGCTTGCTTTTAGGGGAGTACTTTTTGTCCTATCAGATGTCCAAACACAGGGGTGTGTTAATTTAGCACGGGGGTGTGTTTCAGGCAAGGCGTGGGGGCGTGCTTAATGAGGCACGGCCCCATGCTTAGACTCCAAAGCTCGGATTACTTCAGTTTCTTGTCAAATATGCTTCTTTGTCCATCTTGATCTTTTAAACACCTGAGAACACAATTTAACATTTTAAGTACATATTTATCTTTTTAAGGGAGATATTCAAGAATAATTGATGTGCTTTTGGTAACTGTACATTGAGGTCTTGAGTCTTAGTTTCTACTTTATGTACTTTTGTTCTTTTTAAAATATATTAGGATGTGAACTATGGCATATCATAGTCACTAGTCAAAAGGTAATCTGCCTTTTGACTCTATTGATTTTGTTGTTGTCTAGATAATGTATTTAGTTAGTCTTTAAAGTATGGCTGGCTGTAAGATGTAGTATAAGTATCTCAGGTCTTTGTAACTTTAGAAAGATGCTTGTACACTAGTAGAGATATATACAATATTCTTGAAATCAAATACTTGTGTTGTTTTGTTCTTGTTCTATCTCATAGTTTTCTTGTGTTCTAAGTATCATACTTGTGTATTAACAGTTCCCTATTTGATTTGTTAAGTGTTTTAAACATCACTCTCTTCATTGTGTGTTGTGTTATAAGTGACCAAACCTCTTTTCAACGGTCCTGCATACTTGTACTAGCTCAAAGTTTAAATAAAAAGATAAAAATAAAATAAATGATAAAATAAAGAGTTAAAGCATGAAGACATAAATAGAGTATAGGAAAACTTCACAAAATAGTAACCAAGTTTTGGAGTGTTTCAAAATAGGTCACTCATTTTTCTAACTGTTCCAATCAGGTCATTAACTTTGATTTCATGTTTTAACCCTATTTAACCTAATTAGTAGATAATTGTTTTTCTAACCATTTTCCTCTACCTGTACCATTGACCACCCTTCTCCTCCATAGCTTCACCTTCGAACACCCCTTCTCCCTCCATCTTTGAACACCTCCGACCACACCATTACTATCGTCTCCCACCATCATCACCCCAAACATCTATGCCCACCCAAATTTCTACCCCATCATCTGCAACCCACCTAAAACCTCCTTATCACCTTTGACTCCATCACTTGTGGCCCTCCATCGCAGCCCCATCATCTTCAACATTATCACCCACAGAAACTTAAGCTTTTTAAGTTTTAACCTACTATTTAAGCTAAACACATAGGATTGATACATCAAAATAAACTTAAGTGACTTGATTGGAACAAAAAAGTTTATGAATGACCTAATTACAATAACTTTGAAACTTGGTTACTATTCTACAAAGTTATCCTTTAAAGTATTTCTAAAGTATGGATGATTGAAATATGATAAAGCTACAAATTTATAGTTGACTGTTGTGCCTAATTGTTTTCTTAAAAGTTATTTTAAACCTAGAGCTCCCTAAGCAACACTAATTTTTGTATGCATATTAGCTTGACATGCTTCTCATAATAAAATAAAAAATGGTAGCTTGGCACGGATCCTTAAGGTGCTAATTTGTGTATGCATATTAGCTTGACATACTGCACATAATGAAATAAAATATGGTAGCTTGGCACGGATCCTGGAGTTACCTAGCTGAGTTTAAGACTACATTCTTAGATGGGATAGTTTGTTTATAGATTCATGTAATAGTGTTAGTTATCGACTCATGTTGTGGGTGTGAGTGTGAGTGTGAGTGTGTGTGTGGTATGTGTGTGTGTATGTGTATATATATATACTATTATATAAAGCATTTGAGTAATATAAAATTGTAATTTTACTTAATGTAAGACACCGAATACAACTTTTTATGCATAATGTACAGATGTGTTATGTAATACTTCCTAAATTGGTCCCATTAAATATACTTCTATTAATTAGTACATTATTTAATGTATATATACTATTATATAAATAATTCTGAGGAGTACACAATTGTAATTTTACTTAAGTGTTAGAGACCGAAGATAACCTTTTAAGCATAATGTACAAGTGTGTTATGGAATACTTCCTAAATTGCCTCCATTAAATATACTTCTTTTAATTAGTACATTATTTAATGTATATTAGGTTATTTAGGTCAGTAAATTAAGTATTACTTTATTTATACTCTTAAAATAATAATTAAATATACATTCACTATTTATACTTTTCTAACTAAATATTATATAAATTAAGTATTATCTTATTTAAATACATATATATAATCACTAAATGTTACATAGTTATAATAATAAAAATAATAATAATAATAATAATAATAATAATAATAATAATATAATAATTGTCACACCCTCAAAATCCACTTGCGGAGTTTTACCGCGAGGCGTGTGAACAAACCAGGATCACAGTCAATAGTTACTCAGAACGACTCTAAATGCCATAATTTTAACATAATTAACCAAAATACAAACTTTAAACAATTCGGAAGCGTTTTTGAAAACAACCCAATTTATAAAGTATAACTTATGGCAAAACAAGTGCCAACCAGAAAGTAAACTATAATTGTTAAATGTCAACTCGTCTTGAAGCAAAGTGTCTTAAAATGCAGTGAACCATGCAGTGCTCCTATGGCAAGCAAGTTAAGGACCTGAGAAAAGCATACTAAAATGTCAACACATAGGTTGGTGAGTTCAAGAGTTTGTGTTCAATAAACATGTAAACAGTTGCGATAAATATAAGCAGTGTATGATAATAGATAGCTAGTCTATTATCAGTAAATATTAATACATAGTGATTTTGCAATTGAAGCTGACTGTGATAGTTGTTGCCTCCTGTCACGACTTACCATGTCGTGACAATGATCAATAGGACAAATTGCACCCGGTTGACCTCGAGTCACACAGGTGGGGCTCGTCAGACCAGTAGTACTACCCAAGTTTCCCCGCTATTAAATATTAACAATTCAAAAGTGTGAGGACTTTTCCCATGGTAACCAGCACTATATTAATATTTTACACAACTTAAATAATGAAAGCGTTCGTATAAATACCAGTATGCTATCTCCCCCAAAAGAGATTAAGTAAAGAGTGGGGCATGAACTCACCTGATGTATGCAAAGGTACCTAGGGTTTATTTTGAGAAACGAGAGGATAGCCAACCTTCACAGGTTACCTAGATCATGTGAGTACATAAGTACGTGCAAATAAAAGACATGTGAAACCCTAATCATACCCAAAACCAAAGACTCAAGCTTCTAGAAAAATAGACACGTTTGACCTAGTTGACCCGTTTGACCCGTTGGTGACATTATGAGTTATAATTCAATTAAAGCCAATGAGCACATACAACATACATGATTAACATTCAAATAGTATCATACGTATGCTATATCAACCAGGTGTATCACATAGATCATCATACAATCAAGTACTATACAAGTCATGCGAATCTAGAACATTAACATAACCACTAGCTACAATACAACTAACATGTCATACAAGGTTCAACCATTCATCACATGCCATGTGAAGCCACTCACGACTTCACATCCTAAACCCTGCCAATCCCACTAAGTAGGGGCCTCAGATCCGCACGCGTGTATAATGATCACAACCAAATTCTTTAAGCATATACATTGCATTCACAACATCACAACAATCAATTACCAGACCCAAGCATGATGTACTACTACACAACATCCAAACCATACATGATTACCAATTCCAATTATCACCCTGATTATCCAAACATGCCATACAACTAATTTAACACGTTCTATCACACTAGAATCCATCCTTGAACATAATAGCAAGTTCCTATCATCCCAAACATGATCATAACATCATACTTCAACGTTTACACAAATAGTTTCCTTTTGGGAAAGAATATCCCAAAATCTATCAACATCCAAAGTATACATGAATTCATCAATAATATACCAATTCAAGCTCATACTAACATCTAGACATGATCAACAACACTTAAACACCTCAATCTAACAATCTTCATAAACAAAAGTTTCTACTTTGGCAAGCTATGATCAACATCATCAAATTAAAGATTCTAGCATTCATAACATCAATCTAGCATCTAATTATCATCATGAACCATCCATAACATCAATCCATCACTAGATCACTACTACATGCAAAATAAAGTTACTATTCTTAGTAACCTATGAACAACGCATCAAAATCCCAACTTTCTTGCATAATCAACGTATTCTAACATTCATACAACCTATAATCATCAAACATCATCAAACAATCATCCATCATGCATAATCACATAATCCCGAATTAGGGTTTGCTTCAAAATCAATTTCATGATCAATCCACTAAAAACATAGAATTCTTGCATAATCGACGTTAACTAACATGTATACAATCTAACTAACATGTTACATCATCAAACAACAACCAATTCGACCCAACAAGGACCAATTTCGAATCTAGGGTTCGGCCATAATGAACCCTTCACAAAAAACCGAAAAACTAACCTTTAAACTTGTGTTAACTTGCAATTGATGATTCCCACGAGATGTATGCCTTGAAATCGATCCAAAATCGCAGGTATTATGTTGTTCTAGGCTGAATTCGAAGTGGGGAGAATGGAGAGAATGAATCGCGGCCGATGGGGGGTTAGGGTTTGGAATTTGTTTTATTAATATTTAATTACATATTTACCCTTTAAACCCTTGTGTTTTGGTATTTTGTAAAAACTAAGCTTTAAACTCTTTGTAAAGTGTTTTTAACTTCATAATATAAAGATATAAACTTATAAAGTTCATTATATATCTTATCTTTATAAAAACAAAGAATACGAATAAATAGACACATTTCCGCGTTACGCGATAAATTCTTTAAGTAACCGTTTATAATGTGTAAACACATAAACATAACCCAATATTCACATAATCACTTAGATTCACAACAAATTAACATTAATCATTATATTAGGTCACCAACGTTCAACGACAACTAGTGTGTGCTCACGACACGTGTATGCAAAACTTAACGGAACTAACGGAGCTTGGTAACGGAAATTTACCGGATGTCACATTATCCCCATGTTGAAAGAATTTCCGTCCCGAAAATTGCGTTACATGGTGAGATTTCCATCCCTGGTTCCATCACTGAGTCTACTGCATTGGCACACAGAAATCGAAATCGGTGAGTTTGGATGAGTTGTCACATCATCCCCATGTTGAAAGAAATTTCGTCCCGAAATTTAAATCAATACCTTCGTCTGCTGGCATCGTTCTTTCGAATAGTTGAGGGTACTTAAGCTTCATTTGATCTTCCGTTCCCATGTGAATTCCGGTCCACGTCGCGAATTCCAACGGATTTTAACAATAGGTATCTTGCTTTGCTTAAGTGTTTTCACCTCACGGTCCATCACCTCAACTGGTTCCTCAATAAAATGCAATTGTTCATCCACCTGAATTTCTTCTAGTGGTACGACCGTCGTTTCATCAGTTATGCACTTCTTCAAGTTTGACACATGAAATACATCATGAATTCCGCTCAGCGAATCAGGTAGGGCTAATCGATAGGCTACTGGACCTCTCTTTCCACTATCTCAAATGGTCCAACGTACCTCGGATTTAGTTTCCCTCGTTTACCAAACCGAACTACGCCTTTCCATGGTGAGACTTTCAACAAAACCTTGTCACCAACCTGAAACTCTAAGGGTTTCCGTCTCTTGTCAGCATAACTCTTTTGCCTGTCTCGCGCTGCAGCCATACGGTTCCGTATCTGTATAATTTTCTCAGTCGTCTCATGAATTAACTCGGGACCTGTTATCTGACTATCACAATTTCTGCCCAGCAAACGGTGATCGACATTTTCTCCCATACAACGCCTCGAAAGTGTTGCTTCTATACTAGTGTGATAACTTTTTGTTATAAGAGAATTCACCAATGGCAGGTGAATTTCCAGTTATTCCCGAAGTCAATCACACAAGCACGTAGCATATCTCCAGCGTCTGTATAGTACGCTCACTCTTACCATCCTCTGTGGATGATATGCAGTACTCATATCCAAACGTGTACCCAAGGATTTCTGCAATGATTGCCAGAAATGTGACGTGAAACGAGCGTCACGGTCAGAGATAATTGAGATCGGTACCCCATGTCTTGAAACGATCTCCTTGAGGTACAGGCGAGTTAACTTCTCCATCTTGTCGGTTTCCTTTATTGCAAGGAAATGAGCAGACTTTGTCAATCGATCCACAATAACCCATATCGTGTCACAACCAGTACTAGTCCGGGGTAGCTTAGTAATATAAATCCATGGAGATTTGTTCCCATTTCCACATTGGAATCTCGGGTTGTGTAATAGTCCGGATGGTTTTTGATATTCCACTTTCACCTTCGAGCAGGTCAAACACTTGCTCACGTACGTAGCTACATCCGCTTTCATGTTAGGCCACCAATAGTGAGCCTTTAGGTCATGATACATCTTGTCGGATCCAGGATGTATAGAATACTTAGATTTGTGTGCCTCGCTCATAACTAAATCTCTCAGATTTCCATGAACAAGCACCCAAAGTCTATCCATGAAATACCGAATTCCATCCTCTTTCATCACTAGCTGCTTATCCATTCCCCTTAAAAATTCAGAACCAATATTTTCCACCTTTAAAGCCTCTATTTGTGCCTCCTTAACTTGTTCGGGCAGTTGGGTACTGATAGTAAGCTGTAAAGCTCGCACCCGTCGGGGTTTAGCTGTTTCCTTCCTGCTTAAAGCATCGGCAACTACGTTCGCCTTTCCCGGATGATACTTAATTGCGCAATCATAATCATTTAGTAGTTCCACCCAACGTCGCTGCCTCATATTCAACTCTTTTTGCTCAAAGATATGTTGAAGACTCTTGTGATCGGTGTAGATTGTGCACTTGGTACCGTACAAAAATGTCTCCAGATCTTTAAGGCAAAAACTACTGCGCCCAATTCTAAGTCATGGGTAGTATAGTTCTTCTCGTGAACCTTTAGTTGTCTCGAGGCGTAAGCTATCACCTTGTCTCGTTGCATCAAGACGCAACCCAATCCTTGAATGGATGCATCGCAATACACACAAAGTCATCTGTTCCTCGGGTAGTGCTAATATCGGGCAGTGCAGAGTTTTTGTTTTAATAATTGGAAAGCTGATTCTTGACTCTCAGCCCATTTGTATGTCGTTCCTTTGTGAGTCAAGGCTGTGAGAGGTTGTGCGATCTTAGAAAATCCTTCTATGAATCGGCGGTAATATCCTGCTAATCCAAGAATTGCTTATCTCGCTTGGTGTTTTGGGGTGTAGTCCAATTCTTTATCGCCTCAATTTGGCAGGATCAACGTGTATTCCTTTCTCATTAACAATATGACCTAGGAATTGTACCTCTCTTATCCAAAAATCACACTTTGAGAATTTAGCATACAGTTGCTCATTTTTCAACAGTTCCAAGATCATTCGTAAGTGCTCTTCATGCTCCTCCTTGGTCCTAGAGTATATCAGTATATCATCGATGAACACAATGACAAACTGATCAAGATAAGTTTGCACACACGGTTCATGAGGTCCATGAACACAGCAGGTGCATTAGTCAACCCAAAAGGCATGACCAAGAATCATAATGACCATAACGAGTACGAAATGCAGTCTTGGGAATGTCTTCTTCTCGAACTCTGAGTTGATGATAACCAGATCTCAAGTCAATCTTCGAGTAATAGCTTGATCCTTGAAGCTGATCGAACAAGTCGTCGATACGAGGTAAAGGGTATCGGTTCTTGACTGTTACTTGTTTAACTCTCGATAATCGATGCACATCCGGAATGTGCCATCCTTCTTCTTAACAAAGAGTACAGGAGCTCCCCAAGGTGATGTACTAGGTCGAATAAAACCCTTATCCAAAGCTCCTGAAGTTGTGACGACAACTCCTGTAGTTCATTTGGTGCTAATCGATAAGGTGCTCTAGCAATCGGGCTGCGCCGGGAGTCAACTCAATCTGGAATTCCACTGGCGGTGCGGTGGTAATCCAGGAAGATCTTCTGGGAACACCTCCGGAAAGTCGCGTACTACGGGAATATCCTCCATTCTCTTTTCTTCCTTTTGCTTATCGGTTACAAGTGCTAGGATAGCCACGCGGCCCTTTCGTAACAACTTTTGAGCTTTCATATACGAGATGATGCCTATCACAGCACCACTCCTATCACTTTGATGGTAAGAACTGATCACCAACCGGGATCCGTATAATCTTCTCGTGACATATGACTTCCGCTTGCTTGCTAGAGAGCCAATCCATGCCTATCACAACATCAAAACTCCCAGCGTAACAGGCATGAGATCTATAGCGAAAGTATGACCAGCAAGTTCTATCCTACAGTCTTAAGGATATGCGTTACATGGATTTGTTTACCGTCGGCTAATTCCACAGTGTACTTAGATTCTAAAGCAGAGGGTATATCACTTAAAAGACTACAGAATTTTAAGGACACAAAACTCCTATCGGCTCCAGTATCAAATAGTACCATAGCAAAACAACCATTAACAGGGAATCTACCAGTAACAGTTGTGGGATCATTTAGAGCCTCACCTGAGCCAATGACGAAGGCTCTCCCTTTGGCTCCATCTTATTGCCGCCATTTCCAGTGCCATTTCCACCATTGTTGTTATTATTGCCATTGTTGTTGTTGTTCCCATGAGGTTAGTGTGTTGTTGTTGTTGTTGTTGCCATTTCCGTTCCTTCTTAGCTGTGGGCAGTTTCGTTGTAATGCCCTTCTTCCACACTCAAAACAACCCTTGGGGGTTTCTTGAGATTGTTGTGGCCTCTTCATTAGTTCACCACGGCAATCCTTCGCAGCGTGTCCAATCTTTCCACAACGTTGACATTTGAAGTTATCACACCGTCCCACGTGGTGGTAGTTACACCGTGGGCATTGGGATGTCTGCCGCCGTAACCGCTGGGCCTGGTTATTTGGGGCAGTTTGGTTGAAATTGCGGTTATTATCGAACCGACGCTGCTGCTGCTGAACTGGCTGTTGCTGCTGTTGGGATTGTTGTTGACCGCCAGACGATGATGATGATGATTTGTTATTGCTGTTGCTGGGAGCATCCCACTTCCTTTTGTTGTCGGGCACGCTCACCACAGCGCCCCGTTTGGGTAACCGCCCTTGCTCTACCGCCTGATCAGTAAGTCTATGGGCAATTTGGATGGCCTGCTGAATCGTAGTCGGGTTAGAAGCTGTTACCATACTTTGGATTTCAGGCACCAATCCTCGTATGTAGTGCTCGATTCTCTTATGTGTCTCATTAACCATTCCTGGACACAATGTGGCCAGCTCATGAGTACGAGTTGTGTAAGCCTCAATTTCTGAACCCTTCATCTTAAGCTGCCAGAATTCCATCTCCAACTTTTGCACCTCGTTTCGAGGACAGTACTCCTCGATCATCATATCCTTGAACTCATTCCAGGGGAGTCCATTTGCCATCGCTTGTCCAAGCATCTGGACTTGCGCGTTCCACCAAGACAGGGCAGCACCCTCCAAAGTCCGGTGGCATACTTTACTTGATCCGCCGGTGGACAGTTACATTTGGAGAAAACGGACTCAGTCTTCTCAAACCAGCGTACAAGCCCTACAGCACCCTCTGTACCGCTGTAGGTGTGTGGTTTGCAGTCCATGACGGACTTGTATGTACACACTGGTGGTCCTGTTTTAACAAAACACACGTTAATCAAACATCCCCTATAGTATAAAGATATCAGATTGTTTTTCTATCATTGTTACCTGCGGTTGACCCACGTGGGCAGCAGCCACTGCCGCCTGAACATGCTCATTAATTAGAGCAGCCAATTCCGCAGGAGTCATGTTAATAGCACCACCACCCTGTTCTCCGGTGCCACGTCCACGTCCGCGTCCACGACCACGTCCACGTCCACGTCCACGAGCGTCCATTCTTTTCACTTTATATTCACAATACAATAATGAGTAACATCATACACATTTAACTCATTGAAGCGTAGTAAAAGTAAATGAAAGAAATAACGTATCATCACAACCACAACATTCATAACAAAAATAATAACCAAAGCAAATAAATTGCAATAAGTCACAATGTATTTAGCAATGTCAAAATTGAAGTTTTGTCGTTCGTGTGGGGAAACAACCCTTCCCACATAGGTTTCAAAAAGAAAACACTACGTAGTCTAAGTTATATAAAGAAGTCAATCAACAATGTCTGACCCGTCACTATCATCCTCCATCTCCTCCGGTTCCTCTTCCTCGGGTCCCTCCTCGGGATCCTCCTCATCCTCAGAGTCTGCGACAGGAGCAGGAGCTATAGCAATCTGGAGTGTTGCTAGTTGAGCTTCTAAGATGGCAATCCTATTATCGGCTATGGCGTCCCGCTGTTCACGAGCAGTCACGCGTCCTTGGAGTGCCATAACACCATCTTGCATATGGTGACAACCGTTCAGCGTCTTCCCGTGTTCTTCCTTGAGTTCGTCCAATTGATGTCTCAGGTTATACACCTCTTGCTGTAGTGCACAGACATCACCCGTGAGTCGTCTCACACGATGTTGTTCAGTATCCAGTGCAGCCATTAGTGCAGCAATCAGTTGCTCGTTGGACTGCGCTGTTCGTGGGAGTGAAAGCATGGGTTGATTGGCATTGTTCCTAGTCCTTGGCTTTAGGAAAGGTACGCGTTCCCTAAACATGATATGGTCAACAACCTAGGATAAGAACGCCAGTCACGCGGAGGGTCACGCTTCATCAATGCGAATGGTTGATCCCAGTCAATCTCCTCTCGGGGATAAGCCAGTCGGGGCCAATCGAATCCATCATCAGGTATAGGTGCGGGAGGTGGGGATTCAATCGTGTAGGTGATTCTGGTCGTTTACCCGGAGCTCTTGAAGACGATGCCATGCTGCAGAGAGTGTGACTGTATGCCAATGAGTATACAGTGGATGAGAGTAAGGCACAGGTAACTAATTAACTGTGTGCGGTTATAGTCTAGTGTGTATGCAACCTAGTTCCCTATAACCAATGGCTCTGATACCATCTGTCACACCCTCAAAATCCACTTGCGGAGTTTTACCGCGAGGCGTGTGAACAAACCAGGATCACAGTCAATAGTTACTCAGAACGACTCTAAATGCCATAATTTAAACATAATTAACCAAAATACAAACTTTAAACAATGCGGAAGCGTTTTTGAAAACAACCCAAATCTATAAAGTATACTTATGGCAAAACAAGTGCCAACCAGAAAGTAAACTATAATTGTTAAATGTCAACTCGTCTTGAAGCAAAGTGTCTTAAAATGCAGTGAACCATGCAGTGCTCCTATGGCAAGCAAGTTAAGGACCTGAGAAAAGCATACTAAAATGTCAACACATAGGTTGGTGAGTTCAAGAGTTTGTGTTCAATAAACATGTAAACAGTTGCGATAATATAAGCAGTGTATGATAATAGATAGCTAGTCTATTATCAGTAAATATAATACATAGTGATTTTGCAATTGAAGCTGACTGTGATAGTTGTTGCCTCCTGTCACGACTTACCATGTCGTGACAATGATCAATAGGACAAATTGCACCCGGTTGACCTCGAGTCACACAGGTGGGGCTCGTCAGACCCAGTAGTACTACCCAAGTTTCCCCGCTATTAAATATTAACATTCAAAAGTGTGAGGACTTTTCCCATGGTAACCAGCACTATATTAATATTTTACACAACTTAAATAATGAAAGCGTTCGTATAAATACCAGTATGCTATCTCCCCCAAAAGAGATTAAGTAAAGAGTGGGGCATGAACTCACCTGATGTATGCAAAGGTACCTAGGGTTTATTTTGAGAAACGAAGGATAGCCAACCTTCACAGGTTACCTAGATCATGTGAGTACATAAGTACGTGCAAATAAAAGACATGTGAAACCCTAATCATACCCAAAACCAAAGACTCAAGCTTCCAGAAAAATAGACACTTTGACCTAGTTGACCCGTTTGACCCTTGGTGACATTATGAGTTATAATTCAATTAAAGCCACACATACAACATACATGATTAACATTCAAAGTATCATACGTATGCTATATCAACCAGGTGTATCACATAGATCATCATACAATCAAGTACTATACAAGTCATGCGAATCTAGAACATTAACATAACCACTACTACAATACAACTAACATGTCATACAAGGTTCAACCATTCATCACATGCCATGTGAAGCCACTCACGACTTCACATCCTAAACCCTGCCAATCCCACTAAGTAGGGGCCTCAGATCCGCACGCGTGTATAATGATCACAACCAAATTCTTTAAGCATATACATTGCATTCACAACATCACAACAATCAATTACCAGACCCAAGCATGATGTCCTACTACTACACAACATCCAAACCATACATGATTACCAATTCCAATTATCACCCATGATTATCCAAACATGCCATACAACTAATTTAACACGTTCTATCACACTAGAATCCATCCTTGAACATAATAGCAAGTTCCTATCATCCCAAACATGATCATAACATCATACTTCAACGTTTACACAAATAAAGTTTCCCTTTTGGGAAAGAATATCCCAAAATCTATCAAACATCCAAAGTATACATGAATTCATCAATAATATACCAATCAAGCTCATACTAACATCTAGACATGATCAACAACACTTAAACACCTCAATCTAACAATCTTCATAAACAAAAGTTTCTACTTTTGGCAAGCTATGATCAACATCATCAAATTAAAGATTTCTAGCATTCATAACATCAATCTAGCATCTAATTATCATCATGAACCCATCCATAACATCAATCCATCACTAGATCACTACTACATGCAAAATAAAGTTACTATTCTTAGTACCTATGAACAACGCATCAAAATCCCACTTTCTTGCATAATCAACGTATTCTAACATTCATACAACCTAATAATCATCAAACATTCATCAAACAATCATCCATCATGCATAATCACATAATCCCGAATTAGGGTTGCTTCAAAATCAATTTCATGATCAATCCACTAAAAACATAGAATTCTTGCATAATCGACGTTAACTAACATGTATACAATCTAACTAACATGTTAACATCATCAAACAACAACCAATTCGACCCAACAAGGACCAATTTCGAATCTAGGGTTCGGCCATAATGAACCCTTCACAAAAACTCGAAAAACTAACCTTTAAACTTGTGTTAACTTGCAATTGATGATTCCCACGAGATGTATGCCTTGAAATCGATCCAAAATCGCAGGTATTATGTTGTTCTAGGCTGAATTCGAAGTGGGGAGATGGAGAAGAATGAAATCGCGGCCGATGGGGGGGTTAGGGTTTGGAATTTTGTTTTATTAATATTTAATTTACATATTTACCCTTTAAACCCTTGTGTTTTGGTATTTTGTAAAAACTAAGCTTTAAACTCTTTGTAAAGTGTTTTTAACTTCATAATATAAAGATATAAACTTATAAAGTTCATTATATATCTTATCTTTATAAAAACACAAGACATACGAATAAATAGACACATTTCCGCGTTACGCGATAAATTCTTTAAGTAACCGTTTATAAATGTGTAAACACATAAACATAACCCAATATTCACATAATCACTTAGATTCACAACAAATTAACATTAATCATTATTATTAGGTCACCAACGTTCAACGACAACTAGTGTGTGCTCACGACACGTGTATGCAAAACTTAACGGAACTAACGGAGCTTGGTAACGGAAATTTACCGGATGTCACAATAATAATAATAATAATAATAATAATAATAATAATAATAATAATAATAATAATAATAATAATAACACCCAAATATAATAATGCTTAAGCCATATCAGGTTAGATTGTGCTCTTTAGGAAGACTCGATTATTCCCGTCGCCTCGCGCTTGTCAAAAATCATTAGTATGTGTGTATAAATATATATATGAAGAGTAAACTTATTTTTAGATAAATCCATAAGACTGATCTCAACTTTTGATCATGATTAATCAATGAATAAATCATTTAGTAGCATTACTATAACTTTACAATGCAACTAGCAACTATAGATGCATCATGTACAACTCCGATGCTTGAAATGAAACTTTACCTTTAACTTTGACACATGCTTTAGATACTAAGTTGAATTATTATATAATTAATATAATTAAATTTTTTATATATTCTGTTTTTCTCATATAAGTTTAAACATATAATATTTTTATGAATTTCAAATACACTATTATAATATGCTTATTTTTATTTATGTTTGGGCACAAGTTTTGTTCAATACCAATAGGGATGTAAACGAGTCGAGCCGAGCCGAACGAGCCAGGATAGGTTCAAATTCGAGCTTGAAGCTTATTAAGCCAAGCCAAACCGGCTCAAAAATTTTAACGAGCTCAAAACACCAGCTCGAGTTCGGCTCATGAAAACTCGAGCTAGCTTGTGGCTCGTTCGAGCCGGCTCGATTTAAAACAAGTTTTTTTCACATTAATTTATATAAAAACACAACAACATACATATTATGGCTTTTACATTTTGTTGGGTACTCCGTACTTAGGGGAACAAAGATTATTATTTTGAATATAAACAATTTATCATTAAGTTATATATTTTTTAAACAAAATACTTAATGTTTCTAAAAAGAATCCATTTTTATTTTAGGAAAACCTTTGTAAACACTAATATAAAAATAATAATAATAATCATAATAATGGTAGTAGTAATAATAATTATTACTATTATACTATATAAATACATATATATATGTACCAAGTCACGAGCCAAACCAACGAACCATGTCACGGTCGAGCTTGAACTGAGCTAACCCTAGCTCGAGTTAGGCTCGTTTAGAATTTCAGTCGAGTCGGCTCATTTAGATACGGGTTTTTTTCAAGCCGAGCTTTTCTCGAACGAATTTCGAGCTATGAACTTTTTGTACAGTCCTAAATACCAGTACAGGTCACATATAATATATTATTAATTTTTTCACAAAAATTGTAGTGTTTGAAAATTCAAAATATATTGTTGCAACATGATTATCCCTACATACATTCCAATCTAAATTTTATTGTATAATATATGTTTAGCTTATTTTAAACATCATAATTGTTTTTGTATTTCAAATACTACCGTTAGGATAGTTTATCTTTACCTATATTTCTATATAAATATAATCTGAGCCGGCGAAAGACGCGGGCAAAATACTAGTTTCTAAAAAAAAGAATGAAGCTTATGCATCTAATATGATATTTGGTGTAAAAAGGCGAAATCAAAATAAAGAAATTTGAACCCCCAATATCATTAAATAATTCCCGTGAAAGTCTACGATTCTCTCCTATCATGGACTTTTTTCTCATGAAATTTCATTTTATAAAGATAAAATTACCAAAAACATTATTTAGAATTATGGAAAATTGCATTTATCATTTTTTTAATTACTCTAATTATGTTTTACGTATATTTTTTATAACAGATTTAGTCATTTAGAGTAAAGGACGTCAAGTTTTTTTCCATTACGTCAAGAGCATTTTAGTCTTTATACCCAAGGACTATTTTAGAAATTCTAAACCTAAATTAAAGGACGTTTTTCGTAATTTTCTTTTAATTTAAAACTTATTATATTTACCTATATTTTTAATATATATTATTTCTTTTTAAATAGATGTACATGTAAAATATATACAAATTAACAATTTTTTATCAACCTTCAATGATATAAACTACTATTAGTTAATAACTAGTATTAAGCCTCTGGGTTGCGACGGGAACGTAAAACCATCCAAGTAGCAACAATATCATACCATCGTCAGCGACCACCAACACCGCAAAGCCTCGTATTAAAAGAAAAAAAATATGAAACCAAACGTAATGTAGACGTAAAAATATTAAACGATACACGTGAAACGTAAAACATTAAAACAATAACCAAATCGATCTAGGACCTGCGGTGACGGGGCCGTTAAACAAGAAAATATAAGCGTAAAATGTTGAATTACACGCACACGTTGTGCACGTTAACTTGTAAAATTAAGACCAAAATGTAGAAGGAAAAATTTTGTAAAAGATGAAAAGTTTAGGGGACCATAGTTTAATATGAAAAAAATATGGGTTAAATTATAAAAGATATAAAAGTATTGAGTACAAAGTAAAAAGAACTGAAAAACACCAAGACTAGGTATAACCCACTAAAGCTAAATTACAAACATTAATGTACACAAAAGTTAGTAATTAATAATATACTAGTATTAAGTCACTCGTATTGTAGAAGGATAAACTATTCCAAGTAGTACTAATGGCACACCACCGCCAATGACCTCCAACAACAAAAAGCTCGTTTTGAAAACGACATAAAAACGAAAAAAATAAAACCAAAATAAAAGTAACATTAAAACGTTAAACTACGCAGGTAAAACGTAAACCATATAAAACAATAAGTAAGTCAATACAGGACCAGCGTTTTGCAACGGAGCCCTTATTTGGATAAAAAATAAGGGTAAAAATATTGAATAACACACGTGTAAGCCCCGTTCCCGGGACGCTTACAGCTGGTCAATCATTGTACTTAAAACATATAGTTACATTGACTTCAATAATGTGTTGCAGCGCAAGCAGTAAAACAAACATTTCATTTCATTAAAATAAACGCTTTTGCAAAGTAATACAACATTCATTACAAAATATCGTTTGTTCGCATTATAATGCAAAAACATTATACAAAAGAATGCCATCTAAAATGAGCCAAGTAGCCACCCCGTGTCATCCTCGGCCACCATTATCTGCCAACTGGAAACACATAAAAGTCAGCGTTGTTGAGTGAGTACTAGGTTTAAAATAAAACATATTTTATCTTTCGTTTAAAACCGTTCTTTACAATCGTACGTGATCATGCATCATACATATAAATTGATAATCGTATTATCATCTTCATCATCGTTCATCACACGTTACTCGTTATCAATCATTTTCATCATTCATTCCTTTTCTTTCGTACCGTTCATTCCGTGCATACATCATTAATCTTTACTTTCATTCGGACCAATGCCATATGCTTCACCCCACCGTCATGCATAAAACGGGTACTGGGCCGAAGTCTATAAATAGACCCTCATACATTGTGCCAGTGGCCTGACCACAGTACCGGGGTAAGCGGCAAGGATCCCATACGTATGGTCAATCGCACGTGTAGAGTCTAATGAAGAGGCTGATGCAACCTAAACATCTTTAGTCTTTCCTGCATGCTGCACAAGTACATTGAAGTAGAATGCTTCGGAAGTTTCACATGTGCAACAGAAATACTCTAAGTGTGAAATCTTCCAAAGCCAAGACCAACATCTTCCGAAGCCAAAGATGAAGTCTTTCGAAGCCTCAGAGACAAAGTCTTCCGAAGCTTCAAGTTCATGAAGACAGATTTCTTCGAAGACTTTTAGTAACATGTTTTATCTGATGTACTGTTCCATAAAGCTGGACACCTTTTCGCTGCAACTCTACAAGTCACCAACTAACATGGTTTGGTGAAAAGGTCCATGCTTTTGGTAACTGTACATTGAGGTCTTGTGTTTGTAACTTTCTACTTTATGTACTAGATAAGGATGTGAGCTATGGCATGTCATAGTCACAAGTCAAAAGGCAATCTGCCTTTTGACTTTACAACTGATTTTGTGTGTGTCTAGCAATTGTATCCAGCTGCCTTTCAAAGTATAGCCGGCTGTAGGATGTTGTATAAATATCTCATGTTCTTATATTTTTCGAATATGCTTTTGTAACACTTGTAATAGAACATAGAGAAGGCAATATACTGCATTCTTGAAAACCAAACACTTGTGTTCTTTGTGTTCTATCTCTTATATTACTTGTGTTCTTAGTGTCACTACTTGGTTAATCCAGTTTACTGTTTGATCTAAGTTTAGTTTATCTCCTCTTTGTGTTGTTGTGTTGTAACTTATACCGTTCAACGATCCTGCATTTGGTATCAGAGCTTTCCAGGCTCTTGATATAAGATCTCACCATCTTAAGATCCCTCGCACACACAAATACTAAACATATCAAATGGCAGCCATTTCCAAAACTGATATGGAAACTGGAACCACGAACAAGTCCCCACTGATCACTCTTGATGAGTTTGACACCTGGTGTTTAAGAATGGAAGGTTTCATCAGGTCTCTTGATTCAAGAATGTGGGAGTCTATTGAGAATGGACCTTTCATACCTAGCACACCTTCTGCTACTTGTGCTGGTTTGATCCCCAAAGATGTGGCTAACTACTCTGATGAAGATAGGAAGAGAGTAGAGATAGACAGAAAAGCCATGACAGCTCTTCAAACTGCCCTTCCAAACTCTGTGTACAGAGGTTTCAAGAAGTGCAAAACAGCCAAGCAGCTGTGGGATGTACTGAAACTGATGTATGAGGGTTCTTCTAAAGCCAAGGAGAATAAGAAGGATCTCCTGAAGCAGCAGTTTGAAAACTTCACCTTCAAAACAGGTGAGACCATGACTCAGCAGTACTTCAGGTATGTTGAGATTGTGGATACCCTTATGGATGGAGGAGTTTCTCTTGAAAACAGAGACATTGTAAGGAAGTTCATGTCCTCACTTCCTAGGCAATGGATACACTACTGTGTGGTGATCAAGAGAACTGAAAATCTCAAAACTCTTACTCTGACAGAGTTATATAGGATTCTCAGTGGCTACCAGATGGAGATGAACATGCAAGGTTCATCTGGAAACTCCAATAATCAGATGGATTCAGCCCTACATGTGGTTAAAATGGATAGCATAGAACCCAAACATCATCTCTTATGCTACCTTGACAACTCACCCAAGGGTCCTTTCATCACCTTCCCAGAGACACCAAAGGAGAACTACACTCAAGGAAGCCCATTCCAAGAGACAAGCTCTTCTCAAGCTTTTGTGTCTTCTGATGAAAGTTGTGACAACTCTCTTTTCACTCTTGAAGACCTGGATTGTATCCATCCAGATGATCTGGAATATATGGAAATAGTCCAGCAGATGGCTCTTCTCACTCACAGAGCCAAGAAGTTCTATAAGAGGACTGGAAGGAAGTTTCGAAGCAATGAAACCAGTGGAAAGTTTGGACTGGATAAAGGCAAAGTCAAGTGTTACAACTGTAACTTTATGGGCCACTTTGCCAGAGAGTGTAAGGCACCTAGAACAAATGGTGGCCAAACACAATCCAGACCAAACTACACTGACAAAGCTCTCTATAATGAGAAGTCAAAGCAGCAGGCTGCTGTTGTTATTGAAGAAGGAGGCTTTGACTGGAGCTTTCAGGTGGAAGATGCTTCTCCAAACCAAGCACTGATGGCAGATCATGATGAAGCCAAGGTATTGGAACATCTCTGTACTCCTGAATGCATTGCTAAAGTTAACAGATACAGGTCCTATAACTGGAACTGATATCTGATGTTGAGTCCTAAACATTTTAAAATCTGATTTTAGAAAGTCTGAAAATGATTATAAGCTAAAATAGAGGACTTAGAGAAAACCTTTTAGTTCTAAAACATGAACACACAGATTTTAGGACTCAAATTAAAGATCTCATAACCAAGTTAACTGAGTGCCAGGCTGAGCTTGTGATCAGCAAAGCCAGGGCAGAAAAGAGTGTTCTTGAAGAAGAGACCTTCAAGAACATGATATCCTCTTCCCTGCATAACAAAGTGTGCTATCAAAACAGGCAGGGACTAGGATCCAATGAGATAGCTCCTCCACACACAATCTTGTCAGTAAGATCTCCTAGGTGTGGAACTTGTGAAGATGAGCTTCCTCTCATAGATCCTATGTGTGAAGAGGATGATTAAGAGATAGTGAAGAATCCCTTCTCAAAGAGTGAAGAGAAGGATTCCAAGAAGGGCCACTATCCTTCTGAGGAGAAAGTGAAGACTATGATGACCAAGTCCATGAGAAAGAACTTGATCAGAAAGAGCAAAAGAAAGGCAAGAAAGGCTCAAGAGATCAAGGCTACTTTTGACTCTAAGTAGAAACAAGTTTTCATTTCTGCAGGGTTTAAAGTGGTAGGGACTGAAGACATCAACCAAAACTCCTCTGCTAAGAGTTCTGGTTCTTGTTCAACGCATCTCAGTAGCAAGAAGAAGGCTGATCTGCTATGTACCACTGCTGCATAGCCTGGACCATCAAACTCCAAGCATAGTCCTCAGCCCAAGAGACTGTCTCAGCATCTGCAAAGATGAAGGTGGAGAAGGGAAATGACCAAAGACAGTCTTACTCTCAAGAAAAGGCTCTTGTGAAGAAGAAGAAGATGATGAATTGTGTTATGTGTGACAGCACCACTCACATTGCAAGGATTGTTCCTTCAATCCTAAAGGTACTATCCATATGGCCAAAACAAAGGCTTCAAAGAGTTCTAAAAAGATTCAAGATTTGGAAGGAAAACCTGTTTCCTTGGAAGTTCAAATCTAACAAGAAAGGAAGTGGAAAATTCTCTTCGGAAGAATATTTGGTCTCGGAAGAAAGGAATTCTTCCGAAGCACTGAAGTCTGCTGCAGTGTTTGCAGAATCTTCCGAAGGTTCAGTCATCAAAACTTCTGAAGTTCCAAAAGCTTCTAAAGTTTTGAAGGTCAAGTCCAAGACTCCAAAGGTGGTGTGGACGTCTAAGAAAGACCAAGTGACTGAGATTTCTCCATCAACAACAGCTCAAGATCCTCTTAGTACAACCATAGGATCTATTACTGTTGAATTACCTTCTGCAAATGAGCCCAAAACAAGCAAGGCTTGGGTTTCTAGATGTAACTAATCATTCTCTTTGTGTAGGGACAACTGAAGACAGACAGAAATGTCTGGATCATAGACAGTGGCTGCTCCATGCACATGACAGGCAATAGGTACTACTCCAGAACTTTGAAAGGATTGATGGAGGACCAGTTACTTTTAGAGGAGATGAAAGCGGTTACATTTCTGGAAGGGGCAAGGTCCACAAATGGTAAGCTCAGCATAGAAAAGGTAACTTTGTAAAGGAGCTTCGATACAATCTTCTAAGTGTATCTCAATTTTGTGATCAGAGTCATAACACGCTCTTTACTAAGCATGAGTGCGTTGTTCTTAAGCCTGGTGTGGTCATTCCTCATGAGCATATCCTGCTTAGAGCCCCCAGAAAGGGAACATGTACAAGATGGATTTGCAAGAAACCCTCCCTCTGGAGAAGTTTCATGCTTTCTGTCTAAAGCCAACAGTGATGAGTCTCTCCTATGGCATAAAAGAATGTGCCATGTAAACTTTAAGAACATGAATAAACTGATTAAGCATGATTTGGTAACTAGAATGCCAAAGAAAGAGTTTACAAGTGATGACCACTGTGTTGCATGCCTGAAAGGGAAGCAACATAAGGTATCTCACAAGCCTAAGGAAAAGAACTCTATCACTACACCCCTACACTTGTTACATATGGATCTCTTTGGCCCTACCAGTGTAATGAGTTTACGAAGGACCTTATACTGTCTAGTGATCACAGATGACTTTACAAGATTCACTTGGGTCTTCTTCCTTAGAACTAAGGATGAGACTCCTTAGATTCTGAAGAATTTCATCTTAAACATTGAGAATCAATCTGATCACAAGGTCAAGATCATAAGATGTGATCAAGGAACTGATTTAAGAACCATATCCTTGATACATTCTGTGATGAAAAGGATATTACAAGACAATTTAGTGCTCCAGGACTCCTCAACAAAATGGTGTTGTGAGAGGAAAAACAGAACACTGATTGAAGCTGCAAGAACCATGCTGTCTGACTCTAAACTGCCCATCACCTTCTGGGCAGAGGCAGTCAACACTGCCTGCTATGTGCAGAATAGAGTTTTAGTAGTTAAGACTCATGGCAAAACTTCTTATGAACTTTGGCACAGAGGAGACCTTTCATTGGTTTTCTCAGGTCATTTGGATGTCCTTGCACCATCTTGAATACCAAAGATCAAATTGCCAAGTTTGCTGAGAAATCAGATGATGGACACTTTATTGGATACTCTTCCCAAGCTAAGGCTTATAGAGTGTACAATCTCAGAACTAGAATTTTTGAGGGGTCAACCAATGTGACTTTCAATGAACACACACCTTGTGTTGCTGGTTCTGGTTCAGATTGGTTGTTTGATCTTGATTTGGTTACCAACTGTTTTAACAAATCTTGTGAGAATGTTTCAGGATCTGCAGAAAATTTAAATACAAATGATCCTGATCCAAGATTTGAGCTAGGAAGATCTTCAAGACATATATCTTAGCTCCAGTTGGAACCACTTCTGCAAATGAGGTTTCTGTCAGCCAACAATGACAAATTTGCTGATACATCTGGTATGCCTTCAAATTCTAGCTCAGAGGCTCTACAACCAAATAAGAACACCTCAAATGTGGAAGACAAAAATGGTGATGGTGACAGTGACCAAGAATTTCTTGATGCCACTAACCACACCATAGATGAGAACATCAATGATGTCACACACTGCTTGGATCAAGTTTACTTGAAAAGTGTGCTGATATGGTGGGAGAAACATCTATGCCAGATCTAAATTTTTCAAATTTAGATCTTTCTCAACAACTTGCTGTGATCCCTCAGCTTAGGATCCACAAGTCTCACCCTTCCACAAACATCATTGGAGATGTTGTCTTAGGGGTAAAGACAAGAGGACAAACCCATGAAGCAAATGTTTGTCTTCACTCTTGTTTTCTATCCCAGATAGAGCCAAAGAAAGTTGATGAAGCTCTAAAGGATGGAAGTTGGGTTGAAGCTATGCAACAAGAACTGCTTCAATTCAAAAGGCAAAAAGTTTGGAACCTTTTTCCTTTTCCTTCTGGGAAGACTACCATTGGAACCAAATGGGTGTTTAGGAACAAGAAAGATGATAGAGGCATCATCATCAAGAACAAAGCTAGACTGGTTGTTCAAGGATACACACAAGAAGAAGGGATTGACTACACTGATTTCTTTGCTCCAGTGGCAAGATTAGAAGCTGTTAGGATATTCTTGGCATTTGCTGCATCCAAGAACTTCAAGGTCTTTCAACTTGATGTGAAGTGTGCCTTTTTGTATGGAGTGATAGATGAAGAGGTTTATGTCAAACAGCACCTGGTTTTGTACATCCTGATCATCTTGATTATGTCTGCAAGCTTGACAAAGCTCTCTATGGGCTGCATCAGGCACCCAGGAAGTGGTATGAGACACTGTTCTGAGTATCTCTGTAAACATGGATACAGGAGGGGTACTATAGATGGAACTCTCTTCATCAAAGGACAAGGAAAAGACATATTGCTAGTTCAAGTATATGTGGATGACATCATCTTTGGTTCAACTAATCCAAAGCTCTGTAAAGACTTTGAGAAGCTGATGAAAGACAGATTTGAAATGAGTGCCATGGGGGAACTCAATTTCTTTCTGGGAATTCAAGTGAAGCAAGTTGAAGATGGCATCTTCATAAGTCAGTCAAAGTATGTTCAGGACATACTCAAGAGATTCAATATGACTGACTGTAAGATTGCTAAGACACCCATAGCCAGAAACCACTTTCTTGGTCCTGATCTTGAGGGGGAGTGTGTAGATGAGCATTTATATAGGGCTATGATTGGGTCTCTTATGTATCTTACTGCTAGCAGGCCTGATATCATGTTTGCTACATTTGTGCAAGATATCAAGCCAACCCTAAGATGTCTCCCCTTATCACTGTCAAGAGGATTCTAAGATACCTCAAAGGTGCATCAACATTTGGACTATGGTATCCCAAGAATTCTGACTTCAATCTGTATGCCTATACAGGTAGTGATTATGGTGGTTGCAACATGACTGCAAAGTCTACATCTGGGGGATGTCAATTTCCTGGTGGAAGGGTTGTCTCATGGCAATGCAAGAAACAATCCTGTGTCTCTACATCAACTGCTGAAGCTAAATACATTGCTGTTGCAAGCTGCTATGCTCAAGTACTTTGGATTCAGAATCAAATGCTAGACTATGGGTTAAACTTCAAGGAGACTCCCATTCACATAGACAACAACAGTGCTATCTCAATCATAGAGAACCCTGTGCAGCACTCAAGGACAAAGCACATCAATATCAGGTATCATTTAATAAGAGATAACTATGAAAAGGGATTAATTAAACTAGTCAAGGTTCACACAGATGAACAATATGCTGATCTGTTTACAAAGGCTTTTAATGAACAGAGATTTAAATATCTTATATCAGTTATTGGGATGATCAACCTTGAGTAGATCTTTGTTAAAACTAATTCTTATTATTTCTTTAAAATTTATGTGTGTCCTAAGTTGTCTAGTTCATCACTTTCATAAGCTCATGTTTTCTTTGGATAAAAATTCTTTTTGAAGACTTTCCTTAGATTTTGAAAATTTATGATACTTCAGAAGTTATGCCTTTAACTTCGGAAGTAAATCAAGCCTTCAAAATATATAACTGTCTGAGAAATTTACCTTCGGAAGAGTTTTCAAATTTATCTTCCGAAGCTTAAATACTTGTCTTAGACACTTACTCATTTTCAAGGACCATTTACTTCCGAAGCAAAATTAACTCTCGGAAGCTTTGTTAGTTTCTACACAAAGCACTCAAGTTTTAATTTTTCTTCCGAAGCAAAATTTCAAACCTCTCAGGAAATTCTTCCGAAGTCATTTTAGCTTCGAAAGCTTTTTAATTAAAACTTCTAAAGATAATTAACCTTCGAAGATTTTTGTTTTCCAAGAAAACTACTTTTTGAGCAAAAAGTAAACTACTTTTTCAGAGGTGGGACCGACATCCGGATTTCAAAGTTTATACTCTTTCATTAAACTTTATCTGAAATCCTTCTCACATATAAACCCAACGGTTTTCCCCCTCTTTCTATCATCTGTTCTTCCTCCAAATCTAAAACCTCAAATTTCTCTCTGGAATTTCTTTCTTTCTTCTGTCTTCGTCCCTAAGCTACTTCAAAATGGCAAACCTTGCTCACAGAAATGATCCTAACTTTACCATGCAGCTACACAAACAACACAATCAAGTTGCTCTGTTACGCTCTGACAAAGATCCTCATTTCTCAGAGGTTTGCCGTTTCTTATCTCTGTCCAACTACTTCACCTCCCTAACCATTGATCCTCCACTCTATGAGGATCAGTTGCTTGAATTCTGGAAGACCTGCCAAGAGGTCATTATGGATGGGGAGAAGGCATTGTCTGCCACAGTGCAAGGGAGAACAATCTTCATCATTCCGTCCATCATCAACTGACATCTTCAGCTAGATGATGAAGAAGGTGAGGTGTTTTTCCCAAAGGATCTGTCAATCATTCCTTTGAGCAGATAGGGTATGAGGGAGATTTCTCTATAAAGACCTTCAGGAAAGGGAAGGTCTCATCCCAATCGAGATTCCTGCTCCATGTGGTCATCTACAGCTTATCAAACAAGCATGGTGGATGGGAACAGATTCCTGAAGATCTCTCCTTCATAGTCCATGGAATGGTTCAAGGGGTCAAATTCTGGTACTCTTAGTTATTTATACAAATTTACTTGCAAATTTAGACTCCTTAGAATATTACATGTTTCCTAGATATGTTCAGTACATTCTTAACTGTGAACTGGGCTCACAGTTAAGGGAAACAGGTAACATTCTTAAATTGGGATAGATGAAACCGACATCTTTAAAATACTGAGAAAGTCCACTATTAGATTCTCTAGGGTAGAAACAGCCCTAGTCCTGAAAATGTTAGAGCTCATTGCTCAAGGTGACAACCTAGAAGCACAAGCTAGTGTTGAACCCACACTTGTTACTTCCCAACCACCCACACAGCCTCAAATCTCCATCACCTACCAAACAAAATCCAAACGAACCCCTGCTCAGACTATTCAGTCTGTGGAGGCCCCCATATACTCACCCATACAGGAAGAAGTGGACACTAGAGCTCCCACTTCTCATGAGGAGCAAACCACTCCCATCTCTTCAAGAATCAGTGCTGAGGTTCCTCATGCTTAGCTGATGAGCTCATTAGCCCTACTGCCTTAAGCCATCACTCTGAGTCTCAACACTCAAGTGATCAACCTTCAGGGGACAGTTACCATCCCCAGCCTATAGATCTAAACCAACCAATTCCCAACCTTGAGTTCTATACTGATGAAGATATAGGTTTCAGTGAGTATATTGAATCTCTCTTTTTTCCCTTTATTCAAAGAGAGATGAGTACTCCTGAGTCTCCTACATCTATCCCACATCAATCCCCTACAACTGAGGTGGACACTCCTGAACCTGTTCAGGATGTCCATATGGAAGAGGCTCTCACTTCTGAAAGTGATTACATCATTAAGACCTCAACCATGGCAACTCAGCCCACTGACATCTCAACTGAGACTGCCAGTGAGCAGAGGAAATCCAGTAGCCAAGAACTTAGAACTGGTCATGAGAGAAAGGACTCTGGTCCAATCTTCTCCACCCCCAGTGATTCTTCTGATGAAGATGAGGGGGATTTGAGACTAAAAGTGCAAAAACTATCTAAAACATGCACTTACCTAGTCTCAAAGGTCAGTCACCTTGAATCTCAGATAACTACCTTACAAAACAGGATCAATGATAAGCAACTTGAGATTTCATATCTTAAGGAAAAACTAGCTGGGAGACCCTTAAGGAGAGCTCAACCAAGAACACAAGAACATGTGGATGTGATTGACATATCCTCCAGCTCACCTATGTAAGTGGGTGATGCTACCAAAAAGGGGGAGAAAGTCATTACAGCCACAGAACCTGGGAGTTCCTCTGAGAGAAGGACATTGAGGACTCACCATCCTCACTTGCAACTGTGCATTCTCAGCAACCTCCTCTAGTTCACATTGATATGGACTACACAAACTCCTTCATACAGAGTCTATTGAGGATGGGATACCAAGGGCTATGTCACCTTCACCATCCTTCAATCACATCATTGGGTGGAGGTATGACAACAACAGGAAGGCCCTCATCATCATAAGAGTTCAAGACAGCAAGAAGTCTTCAATTTTCAAAACTTGGACTACTATGAAGGTCTGGATCTACTCAACATGCCACTTGTCAACCCAAGCCAATCAAGACAAGCTGACATACTGGCTAAAAGAATCCAAGATCATTGCAGAGTTCAGCCTAAGAAGGAGACTAAGGCAATCAGGTAATGTCATTGGTCAACTGGATGTTAAGGCAGACCCTAAGATTAGCTTCATAGGGGAAACCTTGACTGAAGGCCCAGTGATAGAACCTGAGAGCCCTGTCTCATCATCTCCAACTGCTATAGAGATCCATATTCCTTCTGAGACACCTGCTGGTGAAGGTGTTTCTCAACTCTCTCTGGCCTAAGCTCAGATACTGCAACGAGCAATGAAGGCCAAAGCTCTCTCCACCCTGAGTCACAAAGGTCTGTGAGTGACAAAGAGAAAAGAAAGATGACATCTGAGGAGATTGAGGAGGAGGAGAGAGAGAGAGGAAAAGGAGGCTAAAGGGAGAAAGTTCTTCTACTGAGTCTCCAAGACTCATGGAGTCTGCAATCAGGGCTGCCCCTAGACCAGATACTCAGAATGATGAGTTAAGGACAGTCAGGATTAACTATCTATAGACTAGGAACTATGACATAGATTATGCCATTTCTCTCCCCTTGGATGAATTGAATGAGCTGGTTTATCTGGAAAGGTCAAGAGAGAAGAAGGAGGCAAAAGATGCAGAACTCCTAGTACAAGTCAAAGAAGAGAGAAGAAGAAAAAGACTGTACAAAGGTATGCCTACCCTCTCACCAGTTCAAGAAAGTCCTGAACAAGAGGATGTGGTTCAACAAGAACCTCAGGTAGATAAGGAAGAAGATAGAATCAAGATGATTAACTACCTGAGTGCCACAGCCCTCTATCAGGCAGATGCACTCCTTCCCTTACCTTATGACTATATTGAGTTTGAGTACTTAAAACAACTTGAGCTTTAGTTAGTCAAGGAAAGAAAGACAACAAAGAAGAAGCTGAGGGAAGAAGCTGCAAAATCAAGAGCCATCATCCAAAAGAGCATGAAGAAGTCTGCTGATAGGCAGAGGATGATGAGCTTCTTGAAGCTGTATGGATTCTTCGGAAGGAGACTGGGACCCATGTCTCTATCCACTATGGATGAGCATATAAGGGTAATCAAGAAGAAGATTAGAGTGGAAAGCTCACTGACTATACTCCACTCCAAGTCAGGCCCCACCTGAAGTGGAGGTTAAGGTTGAACAACCAGACACAACACACCCGGACCTCCTGCTAATGCTCAGCAAGCTTCATCTTTTGATCCACAACAGGGTCAACCTCCCTCTCCATCTGAACCTGAGAGAGAGGAAGTCCCAACAGAGAAAGAAAGTAAAGATCAATCTGGTGCTGAAGGCTAGTCTTCTTAGTTAAAATTTGGAAAGAGAAGAAGAGGATGGCTTCTAAACCAAAGTCTAAGAAGAAGAAGAAGCCTGCATCCCTTTTGAACCTCAGGATGAATCAGAACAGCCTGAGGATGTGCAGCCAGAGGATGCTCAATCAACTCCAACTTCATTAGCTCCTCTAGCATCATGAAGACTCATCTTGTCTTGGACATACACCACAAATCCAGAAAGGTGGCATGTTAATAGAGATCAAGGCATTGAAGAGATTTATACATGGCAAGATATGTTTCAGTTACCTCTGCATGACCTCTTTGACATGAGAAGACACTTTGACAGCCTGAAGGATCCTGATCATCTTATGAAGAAAGGAATGGTGATCATCCTAATGAGGACTGTTAATATCTGAAGTTTTCTAAGTGTTTTAGAAGCATTAGCCTAGGGGGAGTTTGTAGAGTCTAATGAAGAGGCTGATGCAACCTAAACATCTTTAGTCTTTCCTGCATGCTGCACAAGTGCATTGAAGTAGAATGCTTTGGAAGTTTGACATGTGCAACAGAAATACTCTAAGTGTGAAATCTTCCAAAGCCAAGACCAACATCTTCCAAAGCCAAAGATGAAGTCTTCCGAAGCCTCAGACACAAAGTCTTCCGAAGCTTCAAGTTCATGAAGACAGATTTCTTTCGAAGACTTTTAGTAACATGCTTTATCTGATGTACTGTTCCATAAAGCTAGACACCTTTCCGCTGCAACTCTGCAAGTCACCAACTAACATGGTTGGTGAAAAGGTCCATGTTTTTGGTAACTGTACATTAAGGTCTTGTGTCTGTAACTTTCTACTTTATGTACTAGATAAGGATGTGAGCTATGGCATGTCATAGTCACAAGTCAAAAGGCAATCTGCCTTTTGACTCTACAATTGATTTTGTGTGTGTCTAGTCAATTGTATCCAGCTGGCTTTTACAGTATAGCCGGCTGTAGGATGTTGTATAAGTATCTCATGTTCTTGTATCTTTCGAATATGCTTTTGTAACACTTGTAATAGAACATAGAGAAGGCAATATACTGCATTCTTGAAAACCAAACACTTATGTTCTTTGTGTTATGTCTCTTATATTACTTGTGTTCTTAGTGTCACTACTTGGTTAATCCAATTTACTGTTTGATCTAAGTTTAGTTTATCTCGTCTTTGTGTTGTTGTATTGTAACTTATACCCTTCAACGATCCTGCAGCACGGATTAGACCCCAGTGTGCATCCTTCCGGGGTACCTAACCCACACACAGTTGAGCTAACATCCTTCATTGGGTGTGAACCTCCATAGATTTGCTTGCAAGCCTTTCTTACTTTCATTCATTCATTAATGCATGCAGTCTTTCATTACGTTCCTCTTTTCATTATCTTCCACTTTACATTACATAATACTTTTCATTTCATTCATTAACATTCAATGTAAAAGTAAGGGAAAATAACATACATAATCAAGAACATAAACACATAAAACATCGCCATACAAGACACCATCAATCATGCATAACATACATCATACACACCATCATGCATCAATCATACATCACCCAACACATCATCTATGACCTCAAAAGTCAACTTACTTAGCCCCTGGAAACATCCCAAGTCAAAGCCTACATATCACTTTTCCCCCAAAAATCAGAAAAAAGTCAAAGCCTGCACATCATTTTTCCCCCGAAAATCAGAAAAAATAACCTAAGTCCTTTAGGCGTATGGGCTCTATTGGGGCGTATGAACACTTAGGCGTATGGAGGGCTTCTAGACGCATGAACACTATAGGGTGTATGGACCCTCAGTCGCATGACTTCCAGCCGTG
>CM046456.1:67001895-67034395 GCA_025506515.1 Flaveria trinervia | reverse complement strand
AGATAGATATATATACATATATATACGTATATATATACGTATATATTGTAGATACATTTGTACCTAGTTTATGTGCTTAAATGTAAAAGTCTTTGATGTCTTACATATGTGTAATTGACGAAGTAATGAAATATGATTTATGCTTTGATGTTTATTTATATTTAATTCATATGTATAAACTTCTTAAATAGGTTTGAGGTTATTGTACACAATTCTAAGTCAATAATGATTGAGTAATGTGTTCAACCTAGTCGGATGAGTATTCATGCTAATGGCCCATACTTATGGACCATACGCATGAATACATCATGCTTATGGACCAGTCTTGCGTATGAATCAATCGCATGAATCAGTCGCACAACTGGACCATGCTAATGATTCAGTCATATGAATGGAAACTACTAACTTATAAATACCACCTAATTCATGGAAAAACACAACACTTGGAGAGATATTACACATACACATAAACCCTAGCCGTCCAAAACGTCCAAAACAACCTATCCAAGTTCATAGTTCATTCATGATCGATTCCTACTCGTTCTTAACGTTTTAATTCAATCTTATATCAATCGGGTAATCATTCTCACTGATTGGATCGCCAATCAAATTGGATTCCGCACTATTTGATCCGTATAAATGCAGAATCAGTTAGTAATCCATACGTACACGGTCCGTCTAACAAGTGGTATCAGAGCGCTGGCTCTTGATTTTGCGTTTGATTCAATTAGATTTGGTGTAAAAAACCTACGTTTTAATCAAAAGAGTCACCACGTTTGCTTCAACAGGTGTTTTCGACGTTTTTTGGCATTAAAGATTTGATTTTTCGCTATACGGCAGATTAGGGTTCTTAGAAAAATCGTATTTTGTGTCTAAGTGTCAAAATCTTCGTTTTTGCAAAAACAACAGCCTTTAGTCGCACGACTAGCTCATTCATACGCTTAAACTCAGTCGTTCACTCCATTCGTACGACTGAACTCAGTCGCATAACTCATTTCCACGACTGAACAACTCCA
The DNA here is from genome assembly GCA_025506515.1 of Flaveria trinervia. Classification (NCBI taxonomy): domain Eukaryota; kingdom Viridiplantae; phylum Streptophyta; class Magnoliopsida; order Asterales; family Asteraceae; genus Flaveria; species Flaveria trinervia. The sequence continues at coordinate 67,033,379 of CM046456.1, read as the reverse complement.
GACGTTTGCTTCCAATCGTCTTGTTCATACGCATGACTGAATCAAATTGCACGATTGAATTCATTCACACTCCTCATTCACACGAGTGATCAATACTCATAGTTCATTCGCACGAGTGATCCATACTTATAGCCCATTCGCAGAGGTGAAGCTGTCTTGCACTCCAAGTACTAAGTTTATAGAAATGGAAGATGAGTTTGCTATGTTTACTGCTGGGAAGGACTCACACATCCAGAACCTACTCCTTTTGGAAAATGAGATTGGTAATCATAATAAACCGCCAAAGGTGTTAACGTTGGATGAATATCCTTAGTGGATACAACGGTTTGAGATTGGCCTAAATAGAGTTGATCCCAATCTTTGGACTTCCATAGAGACTGGTTACACAATACCAGTCAGTGCAAATGGAGTCAAGTTAACTTTGGGAGGAATGAGTGAAGCTCAGAAGATACTCTTTAATGCTGAGAAGAAAGTTATGCCCTGTTGACTCAATCAATCCTGAAAGACATCTTTCATCAGTTTTCTGAGAACAAGCAGGCCAAAAAGCTATGGGAAGCTTTGGAGAAGAGGTATGATGGAAACGCGACGTTGAAGGCACAGAAGGCTAAAGCTTTCAAGAAGGAGTTTGATAATTTCTCTTTGATAGGGAATGAGAGCTTAGACGATATTATTGACAGATTCTATCATCTAATGAGTGAGCTGCACACTCATGGCGTAACCATCTCAATGGAAGACAAAGTTTCAAGCTCTGCTGATGGTTTGCCTGAGAAATGGGACTCATTTGTGTTTAATTTGAGACAGAACAACATTCTTGCAACATTAGACATAAATGACTTCATCTTGAAGTTAAGAGAGGAAGAACTGAGAATGAAGTACAAGTCAAAGAAAGGATCCTACATTCAGAATTCTTCACTCTACAACTCAGTTTCAACTCCAGCTGTTTCAGGAGCACCATTACAAACAACATTCGTGTCTAGTACATCTGCTCCTTCCCAACCACTGCTTCAGGACCAGAAACGTCAGGGTCATCTAGGACCCAATACATAGTGCTTGAAGCTAATACTATGAAGTTGAAGACCGAGAATCTCGGTAATATCACAGTGGAAGTGGCTAAGGAGCGTATGGATCTTCTAGTAGTAGTGGTACAATCCTATGATGGTTTAGTTTCCAGGAAGATTGGAAATTGTCACCTTGCAGATAAAGATTACATGCAAGTTGATGAGAATGAGTTAGAGAGAATGGACATCATGTGGGCTCTAGCAAGTGCAGTCAGAAGAGCTAAAAAATTTGTCAAGAAGACGGGGAAGAATCTAGTAGCCACGAAGATACGACTTTTAGTTTCGACAAAACCAAATTCACGTGCTTCAACTGTGGTAAAAAGGGGCATTTTAAACATGAATGTGTAAAGCCCAAGAAACAGGAAATGGAAACCCATTTCCTACATTCAACCGTCAAGACAAGGACGTGATTGGAGCTGCTTCTTCAAGCAAAGAAACAAAGGCTCTAACAGCTCAAGGTGATGAAGGGCAAGACTGGTCATTCCGCTTTGTTTCTCCTGGAGAATCAAATATAGCCTTTATCAAAGCACTAGATGATGGATCTGCTAGTGAATGTGAGATAACAGCTGAGCAAGCGATGTCAGATACAGAAGATGCTATGAACGTGGTAAATCACTTGGATGAGGAAGAACTCAAAGCAACAAGTTTAGAATCTCCAGCAACAGAAGAGCCTAACTATGCTTTGATGGCTGATTCAACTGACTCCTCACAGGTGAGTTCTTTAGATCAATTATTTACAAAACATGCTTGTTCTGAATGTGAAAAATTTTGGGAAAGCATTGATCTAAAATTTGCTAGGTTATTATAACACAATGATAACTTCGTAAATGACTTACAACTCTACACTGAAGCTAATCGTATATTAAAACAAAATGAGTGCAGTTTTAAAGAAAAGATAGAACTTTTAGGGAAACAACTAAGGGAAACCGAGGTTGTTGCTCTAAATTAATCAAATGATATAAAGTTTTATTTAAATTATTTAGAAGAAACCAAAAATGAGAAAGCAGTTTTGGAAGTCGATGTTAATTCTTTAAAACAAAAACTGCATAGTTGGGCTAGTTCTTCTCACATAGTTCAAAACTTAGTGAAAGAAAGAAATGATGGGGAAGGTTTGGGTTACAAAGTAGTTCCACCACCATATGACATCCTTTTGAATACTAAATGTAGACCTATCAATAACAACCCAGTAAAGGATCATGTGGTGTCCACTCCTCTGGTTAGTGATCCCAATTCTACAAGTAAACATGTGAACTCTATCACTAAACAGAAGGAGCCTACTTTGAAATCAAAAGGATAAATAGCAGTTGAGACTTTGGATGATGAAAGTAAAAGGGTTAATGTAAAGTCAGGTTCAAAATGTCGATTTCAAAACCCAAAATGACTAAACCAGTTAACTAAAAACATGTAAATCTTCAAAGTCCAAATAAAATGAAAGGTAAGATGTTCAAAACGTTAAAACAATTAATTTTGTTAATAAGGATGAAACATCTAAAAGAGAAGTGACAAAACCCAACCAGACACACCTCCCACCTTCACCAAACTCAACATCACATAAAAGTTTTCTTCAATCTGTAGAAGCGAGATCTTCCTATAGTTGTGGAAAACAAGGACATATCTCTTCTAACTGTCCTTATTATCAGACCCCCAGAAAGAAAATTGAACTTTATGATGCAAAACCAAGTTTTTCTAAAATGAGATCTAATACTCCACCTAAGAGTATTAGTGAACCTAAAGTTCAAACCATAAGTCAATCGTTTGTTTACCACAAACAAGCCCTACATAAAACTGATTTATGGAAAGAAAAATCAAGTATAGTGTCTGATAGTGAGGAGGATAAGAAGAAAGATATGATCTCATCCTCTAAAGGACAATGGGTTGAGTTCATGATGTGTGATTCCTCTGGTTCACCCAATCCATTTAAGGTTTGCGTCCCAAATCTAAACTAATAAGTTTCTTAGAATGTGTAGGGTATCCGCTACAGCGCTATCACTTATACATGGATTATTGATAATGGGGCGTCCAGGCACATGACAGGTAATTTATCCCTTCTTTTTAACGTCAAACAAATTAAAGGGGGTATGTTTCATTTGCTGGGAATAAAAGAGGTTACATCACTGTACAAGGTGAAGTGGAAAACGAGAAAGTGAAGTTTGACAGGTCAACTACATTCAACAACTACAGAACAACTTACTTTCAGTCTCCTAGATATGTGAAAAAGGATTTAAAGTTGTATTTGACAACAAAAAGTGTTACATGTTGAAGGACTATGTTATTGAGGAAGATAAGGTTCTTATGCCAGCTTCAAGATATAACGACTTGTATGTCTTGGATCTATCACAAGCCTCCACAACCGATCACACTGTTCAATGCTTCCTGTCAAAAGCAACAGAGAGGGATTCAGTCTCATGGCATAGGAGAATGGGACATATCAATCCTAGGAAGATGAATCATTTAGTTCAGAATGATTTAGTGAATGGTGTAAATATCAAGAACTTCCAGCTTCCTGACTTTTGCATAGCATGTAAGAAAGGGAAACAGACCAAGAAAGCTCACAAGGAAAAGAAAGTTAATTCTATTGATATGCCTCTCGAGCTTTTACACATGGATCTGTTTGGCCCTGTTAGCACAAAGAGCATTGCTAGAGATCTGTATTCCTTTGAAGTAACAGATGATTACTCAAGATTCTCTTGGGTGATGTTTCTGAAAGCCAAATCAAAAACTTTTGATCATGTAAACATCTGGCAACTACATTGGAATCATTCTACAAGTTGAAAGTAAGACAGATTTGATCAGACAATGGCACAGAGTTCAAGAATCAATGGATGGAGGCATACTCTGAGAGAAAGGAATTGTACGTCAATTCACCTCTGCCTACACTCCACAGATGAATGGCGTTGCTAAAAGAAAAAAGAGTAGCTTGATAGAGGCAGCCAGAACAGTGCTAGCCGACTCGAAACTACCTATTCAATTCTAGTATGAGGCAATGGCTAATGCTTGTTATATGCTCAATCGAGTCCTAGTGGTCAAACGACATGGGAAAATGTGTTATGAGTTGCTTTAGCGACGTAAACCCAACCTGGAGTATCTAGAACCATTGGGCGCACCGTGCACGTTGTTGAAAAAGACTCAGACTGGGAAGCTTAGTGAGAAGGCAGAAGAAGGCATTTTTCTCGGATACAGCATACCAGACAAGAGAGTTTATAACAACTCAAGAGGTCAGGTAGAAGTGTGGTGCCACGTTGATGTTCAAAGATGCACCACCCCCTACTGGAAAAGGACCTTCCTTCTTCTTCGACTATGATGGATTCTTCAAATCCTTTAATTTGCCGCCTTCTCATGCTGATGACGAGCTTTCTTCTAGGATGATGTATGATGTTCTAAACCCTCCTCCTCTAGACTCGACATCAACTGCTCCTTTAGATGATATATCTAGCCCTTCAGGGGGAGAGCTTGAAGTAAGTGACTCTTCTTCTGATGATGAAGCAGTTGAGACTGCAAATGTGGAACAGGAGGAACAGGTTCCCACCAATGAAAGTACACAAGCAACAAATCCTGATGCCTCTTGTGAAGTCGGTTTTTCGGGATCGATAAACATCCAAGCATGTTCTTGACGGAAGGATGAACAACCAAAACCAAAAGTCAAATCAATAACACGAACTATCAAATATTGGTTTCATTGATAAAAACCTAACGATTACAAGCTCGTTACAACATAAGAATCAAGACTCTTGGCAAGGGGAAGATCGAGCATGATCTCCCCTCTCATCCGGCAGCCCTAGGCTCCGGGCAGACTTCCTCTCCATCCTCCTTTTCTCTATATATTAAAACTAGTATATATAGGCCTCGGCCCATATTAGATGCGACTGGGCCCATTCATGCGATTGGACCATGCGTATGGTTCAATCGTATGACTGGACCATGCGTATGGTTCAATCGTACGACTGGACCATACTTATGGTTCAGTCTTACGAATGTCCCAATCGCATCTCTTAGTCGCACGGCTGGTCCATTAGCATGGCTCAGTCGTACGACTGAGTCTCATTCGCATATGCTCCTGCGAATGACCCAGTTTCATGTGTTTACAACATATCAGGTGTATAAGATTAAGCCTAGACTATTCGACAAGCGACGGACACACTATATATAACTATATATGCTCCAACAAATTCCCCCTTGTATGTTGCTTGCGAATAGTAGATAACGCCTCTTACAATCTTCAGTCAATCTTTGCTCTGGTAGCCAATAGAATCAAACGAAAACCATATTAGCCAACGTTGTCGATCCGTCAGGTTACTACCATATCCCTGAAAATGAATTTAGGCACAATAGCTTTTGTTTACTTTGTAGAACACTATCATAGCAGCAAGATTCCCCATATGACTGATTTTTCCAAATAATGACACGAACAGTTTTCCATTGCTTCAATCTTCACACAGGCTAACTTGATTAACATCACCACCTGCAGAAATTCCCCCTCACATTCAGCATATCCCAATATATAGACATTGTGCTCTCCTTGCGTCTTGACATAGTGTATTGGGTAAAAGGTTGAAGGTTCCAATCCACAGCTGACAATATCAACCAAATCAGCATGCACAAAGATTCATCATCGGAAACCGGTTCACATCATCACTTTCTGATTGCGTCTTCACTTTCTCTATACAAGGATCCCCCTAAGAAGCAGAATCCTTTCTGTGCGGATAAATATAACTTGATTGGCCCATAAGTAGTCAGATGCTCCTGACTACCCCACAAAATCAGCACCAACTACTGACATCTCTCTTCTCTCTTTCGTGTTCCAATTACATTCACCTATTCTGGAAATCCGACGAATAATGGGGTACACATCGAACTTATTTGACAAATGAACCTCTGGGTGAATATGCTTTGCTCATCTTCAAATTTGTGCAAGAAGCTGTTCCAGACTCTTTTTTTATGGTCTGGAACAAATGCGGATGAGTCGATGCGGATGGCTCATTCGTGCGATTGAACATACGACTAGTCCAGACGCACGACTGAACATACGACTGGTCCAGTTGTACGAATGGCTCATTCGCATGGTCCAATCGTACGAATGGTCCATTCGCATGGCCCAGTCGCATGAACGGGTCTGCACGCAGATTTTCAGATCTGCAGCCGCCAGGGCTGCCCAAAACCATAATCTGACGAATTCAACATGAACCGAAACAAAGTAGACATCATCAGATTCGAAAGGGTGATAGGAACGTGGTTTCGAATTCGATTTCAACATAGAAGCAACACACGTAACAAGATCTGAGCAAAACACGAAGTGGGTTTAACGTCAAGATCTGAAATTCAATCCAGAAATCAAGAGCTCGGGTTGCTAGAATGATTGTTAGATCTTCCAGCAGTAACCAGCTCTGATACCAATTGTGAAATCGGTTTTTCGGGATCGATAAACATCCGAGCATGTTCTTGACGGAAGGATGAACAACCAAAACCAAAAGTCAAATCAATAACACGAACTATCAAATATTGGTTTCGTTGATAAAAACCTAACGATTACAAGCTCGTTACAACATAAGAATCAAGACTTTTGGCAAGAGGAAGATCGAGCATGATCTCCCCTCTCATCCGGCGGCCCTAGGCTCCGGGCAGACTTCCTCTCCATCCTCCTTTTCTCTACACATTGAAACTAGTATATATATAGGCCTTGGCCCATATTAGATGCGACTGGGCCCATTCGTGCGATTGGACCATGCGTATGGTTCAATCGTACGACTGGACCATGCGTATGGTTCAATCGTACGACTGGACCATACTTATGGTTCAGTCTTACGAATGTCCCAATCGCATCTCTCGGTCGCACGGCTGGTCCATTAGCATGGCTCAGTCGTACGACTGAGTCTCATTCGCATATGCTCCTGTGAATGACCCAGTTTCATGTGTTTACAACATATGAGGTGTATAACATTAAGCCTAGACTATTCGACAAGCGACGGACACACTATATATGACTATATATGCTCCAACACCTCTGACACTTCGGAACCTCATACTCCAATAGCTACAGATACTGAACCTGAGTTTAACAATCTGGATACTGAAGTAGCTATTCCCATGAATCCCGGATCTCGGATAAATGTTTATCATCCCATGGACAACATCATTGGGGAGGTTAGATCGGGAGTACAGACACAAAATCAGCTATACTCAGCTGATTATGCCTCATTCATGGAAAAATGATATCTTCGCGATGGTGCATATCGATGTTTTTTGTCTTAATTTGAGCCAAAATTTGTAAGTGAAGCCTTAAACGATAAGGCATGGGTTAGTGCGATGCAAAAAGAACTCCTACAGATTAAGAAGTTAGGAGTATGGACCCTTGTGGAAAAACCAAAAGGTGTTAAGGTGATTGGCACTAAATGGGTGCTGAAGTGCAAGAAAGACAACCAAGGGGTCATAATCGAGAATAAGGCTCGACTTGTAGTTCAAGGATTTCGACATGTCAAAGGCATAGATTACAATGAAGTGTTTGCACCGGTGGTAAGGATGGAAGCAATACGTATATTTCTAGCCTATGCATCCTATATGAAGATTAAAGTTTATCAACTAGATGTGAAGAGTGTTTTCCTTCATGGTGAAATCTATGAAACAGACTATGTCAATCAACTTGAAGGATTTGAGGATCCGTATCATCGGGTTAGAGTTTACAAACTAGACAAGGCTCTTTACGGGCTTCATCAAGCCCCTAGAGCCTGGTATGAGAAACTCTCAACTCATCTTGTGAAACATGGTTTTTGTAGAGAGTTATTGAATGTACAATGTCATCAAAGAAAAGGATGGAGATTTACTGCTGGTACAGATTTATGTGGATAACATAATCTTTGGTTCCAAAAACAAAGAATTATGTAAAGAATACGAATCTATAATGAAAGCAGAATTTGAGATGAGTGCCATGGGGGAGATGAAGTTCTTCCTTGGCTTACAGGTGGATCAGACACCTAAGGGAATCTTCCTGCATCAAACCAAATATGTAGAAGATATCCACAATGATTCGACATAGAGAAGGCTTCGGCAGCTGAACTCCACTGGTCACGAACCATGACGGCACCCGACGAAAATGGTGATCTGGTTGATGCCACCATGTATAGAGGAATAATCAAATCTCTCATGTACCTCACAGCCTCGCGTCCTTATATCATGTATGCCACGTGTCTTTGCTCCAGATATTAGGCGAAACCAAAAGTAAATCATCTCATCAGGGTTAAAAGGATTTTTCGTTATTTGAAGGGTACTCCAACACTCAGGTTATGGTATCCTTATGACAATGACTTTTAGCTTACAACGTATAGTGACTCAGACTATGGTGGTTGCAAAATGAATTACAAGTCAACATCATGTTAGTTTTTTGGTAGACGATTAGTCACCTGGCAGTGTAAGAAACAGACCTCAGTTGCTCTGTCAACATGTGAAGCCGAATTGTTACTGTTGCAAGTTGTTGTTCTCAAATCATTTGGATTCAACAGTAAATGCGCGACTACAGTTTGCAATTTTCTAACACCCCTATTTTTTTGATAATTCTGCTGCAATTACTGTAACCAAAAATCAGGTCCAACATCCTAAAACAAAACACATTAGTATTAAATATCACTTTATACGTGACTGTTTTGAAAAGCAATTAATCGATGCTAAAATTAATACTAATTTTCAACGCGCCGAACTCTACACAAAAGCATTTGACAAACCTAGGTTTTTACATCTTTTAGAGGTTATTGGCGTGAAAAAGAAAAGTGACATGTTTCAAGAAGACGACAGTCCTTAGTCCGGTGATTAGTTTCTTAGTTTATTAGTTATTTTATTTTATTTTATTTTCCTGTCAATTAAAATCCAAAAACACAAAAAGATCTTTGGTTTTAGAATTTTAGGGGGAGAATAGTTTTAGGTTAGTATTTAATTCATTGCAGTATTTAAGTACTTAAAAACCGAGGGGGGAGGCCAGGTTAGCTGAAAGAAAGGAAATCAAATCTATGATTATGATTCAAAGTTTCTGGTTAACACAATCAACGCATTTCCAATAAGGGGTGATGAGCAAAATAAACGCCACAAATATGTGCGGATGACCATAAATATGAGCAAAGCACATGTAAAAACTGCTAAAAGCAATCAAGCTAATGACTAAAGTTGTTGGTGCATTATGTGCAAAAGAAAAATAAATGCTCTAACAAGAAGATAGGTTGTGTGCCTCTCTGCTTTGTGTGCATTATGTGAAATAATAAAACCTAACTCATCACCAATGTGTGTCAAAAATCTGTGTATGGATTTAAGTGGACAAATATACTGACAATCATCATGGCTGCAACTCTTGAAAGTCAAAATCATTGTGTGCATCTTATAGCTCTAGTATGATTTCTTGAAAGTGTTATTGACTCTCAGACAAAACACGAATCTAGCATCAAAGTGCGTATGAAAAGAGTTCCCAAACGATTCTGATATACCTGTATGATTCCATAATGAATAATTCTAGAAATGATCAAATCAACTTGAAGCTTTTCTGCTCAAACCCAAACAACAAAAAATATGTCTTGTTTTCTTTTAAATTTCTAAGTTATTTTCTATTTTCTAGTCTTTTGTTGCGTAGATGTTAGACTATACAACTAGATGTAATTTGTGAATCACTTACTAAAAAGGAGGTCACGTCTGAGGTGACCAATCGGTTTTTAAATTAAAAGGATCACGTCTGAGGTGATCAATCAGTTTCAAACTAAAAGGATCGCGTCTGAGGTGATCAAATGGTGTTAAAAGGTCATGATGTTATATCAAAGGTTAAAATTTTAGTGTTTGAAAGTGTATGATTTCAAGCTCATATGTATGAGCCAATCACACGATTGAACCATAAGTATGAGCCAGTCACACGATTGGACCATGAGTATAGGACAACCATGAGATTGGACTACAAGACTGAACCAATCGTACGAATGAATGAAGAAGTATGAGCCAGTCGCACGACTGAACCCCACTCGTACGACTGAAGCATGAGTATGGGATCAGTCGCACGACTGAAGCATGAGTATGGTCCAGTCACACGACTGAAAGTTAAAACAGTATAAATAAGGGGTTCAGTCGGTTGTAACCCTTACCACTCTTCAATGTCATCTGAAATCGCCCATACAAACATACGCTACCCAAATTTCATTTGCTTGTGATTACTGCCTGATTAGTGATTGTAACGGTTATTCTACTCATCTACTGGTATTGGGCAACTGCAATCTATCCAAATGAACATCTTAATCGCATCCTTAAGGGCTGATTGGGATAAAACCTAGAACCGAAACTAAACCCTAAAATAGACCAATTAACTGGACATAAACGTTGATTTAAAGGGCATTAAGTGTTATTTCGAGTCTCTGCGAGTCTAATAATTCTAAACACGAAGTCTAATATAAAGTTTTGACAAAGATCATATCTAGGGTGTTCAACAGCGTAGGTATGCGAATGGTCATGCTAATGAAGTTCAGTCACACGATTAAGCCAGGCGAACAACTCAATCGCACATATGAATCATGCATATGGGTTCAGTTGCACGATTGACTCAACCCCTTGGTGTAGCATACGACTAAGCTCAGTCGCAGGCTCAATTGCACGACTGAACTCAGCCGCAGGCTCAATCGGACGACTGAACTCAATCAACGATTAAAACTCAGTCATATGGTTCAGTCGCACCATTGAACCAGTATGATCAAAACAGATTAAGTTCAAACTATCTTCTGTTATGTAAGGCCCCGTTCCCGGGACGCTTACAGCTGGTAAATCATAGCACATAAAACACACATTTTCATTTATCTTACATAAATATTTCAGCGGAAATATTCAAAATGACATCTCATTTTATCATAAAAACTTTTGCAAAATAATACATCGTTAATCAGTTACAAAATACATTGTTGCATTACATCACAAAAGCATTATATAAATAGATGCCATCCCAAAAGAGCTGAGTAGCCACCTCGTGCCATCCTCAGCAATCATTACCTGCCAACTGGAAACACATAAAAGTTAGCGTTACTGAGTGAGTTCTAGTTTTATAAAACAAAACATACTTTATCTTTCGTTAAAACCGTTCTTTACTTTCATGCGATCATACATCATACATACGCATCATATGTACACATAGATAATAGCATTATTATCTTTATTATTGTTCTTTCATAAATACATCTTTTCCTTTCATCAACACCATGAACATTACCCTTCATGCTCATGATACTAGGCCTAAGCCTATCATAGACCTTCATTCACGGTGCCCAGCACCTCTGGCCACACTACCTAAAGTAAAGTTCTGGTATACCATTGTCATGTGATATGCCCTTCTTGCTCATGGTACTGGACCTAAGCCTATCATAGACCTTCATTCACGGTGCCCAGCACCTCTGGCCATAGTACCTAAGGCAAGCAACAATGGTTCTATACAAATGGTCAATCACAAAAAAGACCCCAATGTGCATCCTCCCGGGGTAGCGAACCCGCACACCGTTAGGCTAACACCTTTTAATGGCATGTCCTGACATACAAGGCTTGCAAGACTTTCTTTACTTTCATCATTCATTAATGCATGCATTCTTACTTCATGTTCCTCTTTCATTATCTTTTGCTTTACATTACATACTTACTTTCATTTCATTCATTAACATAACATGTAAAGCCGCAGAAAGATAAACATACATCATAATAAGGAACATAGCATACACAGTCATCATCATCATACAGGGCAACATCATACATACATAACATGCATAATCATGCAACATCATCATCATCATGCCCAACATACTCTCTAAGGCCTCAACAGTCATCTTACATGAACTTACGGGAACTTTCATGTCAAAGCTTACATCTGCACTTTCCCGCGAAAGTCAGTAATTAAACTACACTTCCCTCGGGTACACCAGCCCTACTTGGGCGTATAGGCACCCTTCAGTCACATGGCCTTCAAGCGACTGAACATCATGCGATTGGACCAATGCGGATGAACACCTACACGGATGAACACCCAATCGTGCGAATGAAACTAATGTGAATGGACATGTATGCGACTGGGCTCTTAGTCGTGCGAATGAACCCTCAGTCGTGCGAATGAACCCTCGGTTAACGAACCCTCAGTCGAGCGAATGAACCCTCAGTCGTGCGAATGAACCCTCAGTCTTGTGAATGAACCCTCAGTTGTGCAAATGAACCCTCAGTCATGCGAATGAACCTCAATCGCACCTCAATCGGTCGTATGGCCTCCATTCGGTCGCATAGCCCTAGCTGGTGCAGAATGCAGATCATCCCGAACCCAATCTGCCATTTTCAACCTCCAAGCTCATCTAAACCCATTCTAAGCCCAAATCAACCATCCTAACCTTAGGAATGCATATCACAACACCATTCAAGCACACACAAGCTCAAAAGCAAGACCCAAACAAATCATACACATACCCACACATACATAAACGAGTTAAATACACACACACTTCAAAACCCGATTTTCAGATGTGTTCCAGCCCTAAATCATTCAAAAACGTGTAAAACAGGGTTCCTAGAACTCACACAAATGACCATTACGAGAAGAGCTTCGATTTGACCCGCTACTCAACGATTTTGCTCACTTGAACCAACTCGAACCAACTTTTCTCCCTTTTCTCCATTTCTTTCTTCTTGGCTGATTTTTGGTGGGTGTGGGGAGAGGGTAAGGGCTGCCCACTCCCTTTAAATACCCCCACTCACCTAACTTTCTCTCGTTAGCGAGTTTGGTCCCTCGACTTTGGACTTTATTTCTTTTTCTTCTTTCGTCGAATTCAAAATAAATAAATAGCCGGGTGTTACAAGTCCACCCCCCTTAAATAGGTTTCGTCCCCAAAACCTGTTATTCCTTGAACAAACATGGGTAATGTTGTCTCATTTCTTCTTCAGTCTCCCACGTTGACTCGGATCCTTTCTTGTGCTTCCACTGTACACGCAGAAGAGGAACCACTTTATTTCTTAGCCTTTTCTCTTTTCGATCGATGATTGTCACTGGTTGGTCCACATAATTGAGCCGTTCATCTACTTCGATATCCTCTAGCGGAACAATCATTTCTTTGTCTGCCAAGCACTTTCTCAGGTGAGATACATGGAAGGTCGGGTGAATTCCACTTAAATCATCTGTAACTCCAGTCTATAGGCCACCTCTCCTACTTGAACAATAATTCAGAAAGGCCCTATATACCTTGGGCTCAACTTGCCCCGTTTCCTGCACCGGATAATACCCTTCCAAGGTGAGACCTTCAACATAACCCAGTCTCCCACCTGGAACTCAATCAGTCTGTGTTGTTTATCAGCATACGACTTCTGTCTATCTTTGGCTGCCTTCATGAAGGCCTTGATCTTTTCGAGCTTCTCGGTCGTAGCCTCGATGCTCCCTAGTTCTTTCTGACTAATATCACCCTAACAGACGGGTGTTCTGCATCTCCTACCGTATAGCATCTCATAGGGTGGCGTACCAATGCTGGCATGATAGCTGTTGTTGTATGAGAATTCAGCTAACGGTAAGTGGTCATCCCAACTTCCCCTAAAATCAATCACACATCCCTAAAGCATGTCATCCAATGTCTGAATGGTCCTTTCGGACTGGCCATCAGTCTGGGGATGATAAGCCATGCTAATATGTAACCTCGTCCCCATGGCGTCGTAGAATTTCTTCCAGAATTTGGATGTAAAGCGGGTGCCACGATCAGACACAATAGACACCGGCACACCATGACGAGTTACAATTTCCTTGATAAACAGATCAGCCAACCTCTCAGATGAATATGTCTCACGGATCGGTAGGAAGTGAGCACTCTTCGTCAAACGGTCAATAATCACCATATAGCATCATACCCTTTCGAGGTACGCGGCAGCTTCATAATGAAATCCATGGTGATGTGCTCCCACTTCCATTGGTATATCCAGAGGTGGATCTTCCCATATGGCTTCTTATGCTCGGCCTTCACCTGTAGACAAGTAAGGCATTAACTCACATACTCCACCACGTCGTGTTTCATACCCGGCCACCAATAATCCTTCTTCATGTCTTGATACATCTTTCTGGCACCAGGATGAATGGAGTATCGAGTCTTGTGAGCCTCATCCATGATCTTCACCCGTAGATCCCCAAAACGAGGAATCCACACCCGTCCAAATTGGGTTTAACACCAAGTGTGTTTTCACCCAATTCCCCAACCAGACCTCTCATCCTTTCAGAGTTAAGATGATCTTCTTTCAACGGCTCATCTTGAAACTCTTTGACTTGCTTCATCACATCTGAGGTCATGATGAACTGATAGGCTTTCACCCGAATCGGATCGGGCCTCTCCTTTCGGCTGAGGGCATCAGCCACCACGTTGGCTTTGCCCGGATGGTAATGGATCTCGTAATCATAGTCCTTTATAAGCTACAACCATCGTCTCTGCCTCATGTTCAGATCTTTCTGCTCAAAGAAGTACTTCAAGCTCTTGTGGTCAATGAAAATGGTGCACTTCGTCCCATAAAGATAGTGCCTCCAAATCTTTAGCGCAAAGACCACGGCTACTAGCTCCAAGTCATGCTTAGGATAATTGACCTCCTGAACCTTCAACTGTTGGGATGCATAAGCTATAACCTTCCCTCTTTGCATTAACACACACCCCAACCCTGAGTAGGAAGCATTAGAATAGACACCAGATCTTCGCTTCCATCAGGTAATGACAGAACAGGAGCTTGAGTCAACCTCGCCTTCTGTTCCTCGAACGCCTTCTCTTGAGCTTGACCCCATACAAACTTCACATCTTTTTGGGTCAACTTGGTTAGTGGAGAAGCAATCTTAGAGAAGTCTTGGATGAATCTTCTGTAGTAGCCCGCCAAACCCAATAAACTACGAATCTTGGATGGCGTCTTTGGAGACTTCTATTGCATCACCACCTCCACCTTTGTCGGGTCCACCATAATCCTGTTAGGATTCACCACATGACCCAAGAATTGAACTTCGCGCAACCAAAATGCACACTTGAAGAACTTGGCGTACAACTTCTCCTTTCTCAACATCTCCAGAACCTCCTGAATGTGACCGGCATGCTCAATCTCGCTCTTTGAATAAATCAGAATATCATCAATAAAGACAATCACTGATTTATCAAACATCGGCCGACACACTCAATTCATGAGATCCATAAAAGCAGTTGGCGCATTGGTCAAACCAAAAGACATGACAAGATACTCATAGTGACCATAACGTGTGCGGAAAGCTGTTTTAGGAACATCCTACTCTTTCACCCTCAACTTATGGTAGCCAGATTGAAGGTCTATCCTCAAAAACAAACTGGCACCTTGAAGCTGGTCGAACAAATCATCTATTCTCGGTAAGGGGTATTGGTTCTTCACCGTCAACTTGTTCAGCTTGCGGTAGTCAATGCACATCCTCATACTACCGTCTTTCTTCTTCACAAACAGGACCAGAGCACCCCAAGGAGAGATACTCGGTCTAATAAACTCCTTATCAAGTAGCTCTTGCAACTGCTCCATCAATTCTTTCATCTCCGTCGGAGCCAACCAATACGGTGCCTTGGCAACAGGTTGGGCACCCGGTATCAAATCAATCTGAAACTCAATCTCTCTGTCAGTGACACTCCTGGTTGGTCTTCTGGGAACACGTCTGGAAAGTCACACACAACCGGTACATCACACAGTTATGGTGTTGACGTATCCACATCCTTTACATAGGCCAAATAGGCACTACACCCACGCCTC
This sequence comes from Flaveria trinervia, assembly GCA_025506515.1. Classification (NCBI taxonomy): domain Eukaryota; kingdom Viridiplantae; phylum Streptophyta; class Magnoliopsida; order Asterales; family Asteraceae; genus Flaveria; species Flaveria trinervia. Next base: position 67,017,576 of record CM046456.1, on the reverse strand, counting down.
ATACACTTTCCCGCCACCGCCATTGAGATTACCTTCAGGATCGTAGTAACCCAATCCCCATAAATAGTTACCAAAATCTCGTCAGGCGTTGTCAAACAAATCATCTTCTTGCGACACACAATGTTCGCCTTGGAGTCCGCCAACCAATCCATTCCAAGAACCAAATCGAAACCACCTAAGGTCATCACGAATGGTCTAACAGGAAACTTATGACCTTCTAGCTCCACATCACAGTTCTCTATCATCTCAAAAATCCTGGTAGACTTACCTATGGCAGTTTCTACATCAAAGGGCGCATCAACGCGTCTACTACTAACAGGCAGCTTAGCACGGAAAGCAGCAGAAATAAATCTTTTACTGGCACCAGAATCAAATAACAGAGAAGCTAAAGTTTGGTTCACGAGAAACGTACTGGACATGACATCAGGGTCCATCCTAGCTTCCTCTTGTGTCATAGTGAATGCCCTGGCGCTCGGCCTTGGCCCTTCACTCCCCGTCTTCTTCGCCCCAGAGCCCTCCGCCCTCAGCTTCTTACAATCCTTACTTATGTGACCCTCTTCACCACAGTTAAAGCACCGGGCCGTATGATAGTCCCTTGCCATATGCCCCGCCCTCCCACATTTAAAGCACAAGTTCGACACAGACCTACATTCCCCACTATGCTCTCTCCCACACCTACCACACTTCTTCATACCCGCACCCGATGCGACCACACGGTGGTCGTCCACCCTTTCCTTCTTGTTACTCGTTGAGGCACCACCCCAACCAAACCTCTTCCCATTCCAGTTTCGATCACCTCCGCCCTTCCTGCTACCTTCATCCACCACCACTACAGCCCTCTCATCATAACCTCTCTGCCAAATCCATCGCCGACCTAAACGTGCTCTGTCGGGCAGCGATCATATGCCTACGATGTCTGCTGCAAACCCTGAATGTACCTCTTAATCTTTCGTGACAGAGGCGTCACCTGATCCGGCACCAGACGTGCCATCTCGTTGAACTTTGTGTTGTACTGCTAGTGTGTCATGGTTCCCGCCTCCAATTGCAAGAACTCTCTTTCGACCTTGTCCATTTCCTGGTGAGGACAAAACTCCTCAATCACCAACGTTTTTAGCTCCGACCATCTCATCCTCCCAATTTCCCTGCTACCCTCGGCTTGGACTATATTGTCCCAGCAGCATAGAGCCGAGTCCACAAAAAAGTAGGCAGCAAACTCTACTTTCTGATCCTCCCAGCACTCACTGATGTTCAATACAACTTCTATTTCTCTCATCCACCGGTAAGCAGCTACAGCAATGTCGTTTCCATCGAAAGTAGGGGGCTTGCATCGTTGAAATGCCCCATAATTACAGCCTCGTGTCGCTTCCTGCACGGGCTCTTCTTCCTCTTCCTCTTCTTCATCATTCGATAGAACCGCTTCAAGCTTCGGTTGCTCCCATCCTCCTGAGCACCTATTTCTCTCTTTCCTTTCCCCTTCCCATACAACCTTGATAACTTCAGTCACTACAGACGGTAAGATTGTCTGTATGACCTGATGGACTTCTTCAACAACAGCCTCCTTTACTGAGGCTATCAGATTGGCGCTCTCGTCGCCACCCTCCGGATGAGGGCTCTCTTACAGCTGGAAAATCGTTGCACATAAAACACACATTTTCATTTATCTTACATAAATATTGCAGCGGAAAGATTCAAAATGACATCTCATTTTATCATAAAAACTTTTGAAAAATAATACATCATTAATCACTTACAAAATACATTGTTGCATTACATCACAAAAGCATTATATAAATGGATGCCAACCCAAAAGAGCTAAGTAGCCACCTCGTGCCATCCTCAGCAATCATTACCTGCCAACTAGAAACATATAAACGTCAGCGTTGCTAAGTGAATTCTAGTTTTATAAAATAAAACATACTTTATCTTTCGTTAAAACCGTTCTTTACTTTCATACGATCATACATCATACGTACACATAGATAATAGCATTATTATCTTCATCATTCATTCTTTCGTCATTACATCTTTTCCTTTCATCAACACCATGAACTTTACCCTTCATGCTCAAGATACTGGGCCTAAGCCTATCATAGACCTTCATTCACGGTGCCCAGCACCTCTGGCCATAGTACCTAAGGTAAAGTTCGGGTATACCATTGTCATGTGCTATGCCCTTCATGCTCATGGTACTGGACCTAAGCCTATCATAGACCTTCATTCACGGTGCCCAGCACCTCTGGCCACAGTACCTAAGGCAAGCAACAATGGTTCCATACAAATGGTCAATCCCAAAGAAAGACCTCAATGTGCATCCTCCCGGGGTAGCGAACCCGCACACCGTTGGGCTAACACCTTTTAATGGCGTGTCCCGACATACAAGGCTTGCAATACTTTCTTTACTTTCATCATTCATTAATGCATGCATTCTTACTTCAAGTTCCTCTTTTATTATCTTTTGCTTTACGTTACATACTACTTTCATTTCATTCATTAACATAACACGTAAAGCCGCAGGAAAGACAAACATACATCATAATAAGGAACATAACATACACAGTCATCATCATCATACAGGGCAACATCATACATACATAACATGCATAATCATGCAACATCATCATCATCATGCCCAACATACTCTCTAAGGCCTCAACAGTCATCTTACATGAACTTACAGGAACTTTCAAATCAAAACTTACATCTGCACTTTCTCCCGAAAGTCAGTAGTTAAACTACACTTCCCTCGGGTACACCAGCCCTACTTGGGCGTATGGGCACCCTTCAGTCGCATGGCCTTCAGGCGACTGAACATCATGCGATTGGACCAATGCGGATGAACACCTATGCAGATGAACACCCAATTGTGCGAATGAAACTAATGTGAATGGACACTTATGCGACTGGGCTCTCAGTCGTGCGAATGAACCCTCAGTCATGCGAATGAACCCTTAGTCGTGCGAATGAACCCTCAGTCGTGCGAATGAACCTTCAGTCGTGTAAATGAACCCTCAGTCGTGCGAATGAACCCTCAGTCATGCGAATGAACCCTCAATCGTGCGAATGAACCTCAATCACACCTCAATCGGTCGTATGGCCTCCATTCGGTCGCATAGCCCTAGCTGGTGCAGAATGCAGTTCATCCCGAACCCAATCTGCCATTTTCAACCTCCAAGCTTATCTAAACCATTCTAAGCCCAAATCGACCATCCTAAACCTTAGGAATGCATACCACAACACCATTCAAGCACACACAAACTCAAAAGCAAGACCCAAACGAATCATACACATACCCACACATACATAAATGGGTCAAACACACACACTTCAAAACCCGATTTTCAGATGTGTTCCAGCCCCAAATCATTCAAAAACGTGTAAAAGCGGGGTCTAAGAACTCACACAAACGACCACAATGAGAAGAGCTTCGATTTGACCCGCTACTCAACGATTTTGCTCACTTGAACCAACTCGAACCAACTTTTCTCCCTTTTCTCCTTTTCTCTTCTTGGCTGATTTTTAGTGGGTGTGGGGAGAGGGTAAGGGCTGCCCTCTCCCTATAAATACCCCCACTCACCTAAATTTTTCTCGTTGGCGAGTTTGGTCCCTCGACTTTGGACTTTATTTCTTTTTCTTCTTTCGTTGGCTTCAAAATAAATAAATAGTCGGGTGTTCATGTTATGCATAAATCTAACGTATATGTTACTTGTGTTGCAGCAATGGCTGATAGATGGACCATGAGCATGAAGCACAACATATGTGCTCATCTAGATGCTTCTACTCGGAACACGTCCGAGTTTACTAGGATCATAGCCTTTTTTAGGAGATCGAGGATCTTCAAGGCCATATCTTCCCCCTACACGCCATACAGATCATTACAATAGACCATCTGGGAAGGTGCCACAGTTGACAGATCCACAGAGTACCATAGTATTTAGAGCTTGATTTTTGGACAGGAGATTAGTATCACTGCAGATGATCTAAGGCGAGTACTGGATCGGGGTGAGGATGGTGCTCACCCAACCAAGCTACATCCTCTGACCATTCGGGGACGCTTTTTGCGGATGAAGTACACTGGCGAAATCAACGCAGGTGTGCTCAACAAGAGCAACCTATGCCCCGAGTTTAAGTACTTAGCTTATGTCATTCTCAAGTGCATAGCGTCTAGGAGGGGAGGATTTGATGAGATGTCTGATCTAATCCAGAATGCATATGTTGCTCTGGTGCAGAACCATCTGTTCAGCTTCTCACACAGGCTCTTCTTCTATATGATAGAGAACCTCGAGGCCACGGGCAAGGAAGGCTTTTGCATGTACCCAAGGTTTCTACAAATGATCAATGATCAGAAGCTTCTTTCACTACCCAAGGAGAGAGACGATCATCTTACACTCGAGTTGATGGATGATACTACGTTGGGTAGGATGAAGGTCTACCAGGGGAAGCAGGTGAAGCTCCCAGTCAGGAGATTGTTCAGGCATTTGGCTAGGGAAGAGTATGTGACGCCCTCTCACAAGACGTGGCGTCACGATGATAGTGACTCAGATGTTGAGCCATTGAGCTACCCGCCGACGATGAAGAAGACGATGATGATGACCATGATGATAGCCAAGATGGTGATGCACCTAGTGGAACAGAGAGGGTTGGCTTCCACCAAGACTTCCTGGTTGATGAAGAGAAAGAGTCTGATGATGAGCCACCGTAAGGATTGTCGGGAGCAGAGTTGTGGCTACTGACAAAGGGAAAGAGGCGGTTGGCGGACACCAGGTTGGGTCAAAGGGTGCTGCTACAGATGTTAGAGATCCTATTTACACCCTAGACCAGCCACACAGCTCAGGGGGAGCCTTTTTCTCCAAGGGTTCCAGGAAGAAGAGAATGGCCCATCCTCATGGGAAAAAGAGTAAGAGGCCAAGGTTTACTGTTATCACATCTTCTGCCACCACCACCACTGCCACACCCACTACTACAGCCACCACTCCAGCCACCACCACTACCACATCTCCTACCACCACCACTACCATAGCCACTCCACCACTATCCATTCCCACACCTCCTCCTATCTTCACCACATCCACCACTACCACAACTAGTCACCAAGCTGGTCCCTCCACCCAATCCATAGTTACCCCTGGATTCACTCGACCCATGGTCGAGTTAGAAGAGCAGCTAGCAAACCTGAACTGGATGGTGCTAAAGCTTATTGCTACTGATGATTGGAGGGCCACTCAGATCAATCAGCTGATGGCGGTGAATGTTGGTCAAGCAAAGTATATCATGCAGCTGAGCGAGAAAAATGCTCAGTACGAGAGAGCATTAGGCCTAGCCCACCAAACCTGACAAGTCAAATGAGCTGGTGTTGGCATTGGTAAAGCGAATTGAAGAACTTGAGAAGAAGAATAAGAAGATCTTGCTAAAGCTTAAGGGGTCAAAGAGTGAGCTATTAAAGATTAAGGACAGTGATGATGATAATGATGATGATGATGATGAGGATGAAGATGAATCTAATGAAGAAGAAGGTGTTGATGAAGGAGGACCGAGTGGTAAAGATAAAGAGGATGATGATGATCGAGAAGGTGATGCTGCTGCATCAGCATCCACTCAAGAGTAGGAGAGGCGCACAAAGCAAAACCAAGATCAAGGAGCCTCATCCTCAACTCCTCCAGCTGAAGAGACGATAGATCAAGACAAAAGTAATGATTAGATGTCATTTTATTTAAAAACTTTTGTACTTGAATTATATATTACATTAATGTAATTAATGATTATTGATGTGTATATTTCTTGATTAATGATTTATGTGTGATGTGCTTAATATTTAATCAAACAGATGAAGATCAACAGACAGATGAATATGATGTTGCTCCCCTTCAACAAGTCAAGACTTAACTTACCATGATTCTTGACTTGCAAGGGATTGTTAGAAGATCTGTGAGCTACACTCTATAGGAAGGAGAGATTATACATGATCTAACAGACGAGCAGCTCGCTGAAATATCAGACTGAATCCTGACGAGCTTGTCAAAGATGCTCCAGAAGTTGATGTTGTGAGCGATGATGAGCTAAACGATGTAGATGAGATTGAGATCGGGATGTCACAACAGAGCATTATCAAGAGTACACTGACCACGAAGGTAATGTTTGTAACATCTCGTATTTCTGTTAACTAAAAGTTGTTTTCGTTTATTCTCTTAAGGGTCATTGTTGGCAATTTTGAAATTTAAGGTGGATGTAAGCTTATTTCTTAGTTGTTATTTATATAATGTTGGAAAGCTAATAAATTGGGCATTAAAATTATGTATAATAATAATTATGATATAGTAACAATAACAATAGTTACAATAATAAATAACAATAATATCAATAATGATAAGAATATTAATAGAGTTAATAATAATAATTGTTATAACTAAGATAATGTTATTAATAATAATAACAATAATATTAATAATAATAGATTGCTTATAATAATAACTTATAAGAGTTATTAAACTTGTAATATTTAAAACATAAGATTAAATTAAGTCTAGGGGGTTGTTTGTTAGTTTTGAAACTTTTAAAAGTAATTCCTAGCCTAAAATAACAAAAACGTAAACCCCAGGGACCATTGTTGAAAATTGATAATACTCAAACTCTTTCTCTCTCTTACTCCTCGCTTTTCCGGTGACCTCGCCGGCCGGACTCCGGCCAAGTCCGGCGAGGCACTAAACCCTCCAAAATCGACCGTTTCTTGTTCCCGAAACCGTCCCCAACCGTTATCGAACATGATTCGAACCCCATCAATCGTATTAATCGAGCTTTAACACTCAATTGGAACACCAAAACATCGTATAACCGAAACCATTACTACCCATAGCCGTTCGCACATTAAGGACCAACATTAACTCAATTAAATGAATTTGAGCAATCGTTTAGTTACCTCAAAACGTTATCCATTATCAATTTCATCTAATAACATACAAAACACACTAATCGATCAACCCCCCATCGCACCTGCAATTTAATCAAACACTGTCAATAGGGCTTCAACCTTCGAAATTTATAAAGGGCTTTTCATTAGGATCATCACTCGAAGCTTTCTGTGCGGCGAATACGTTTAATATCATCATTTGGGCATCGATCGAGTTGTACGTTGCTCGCGGCCGGATCCTCGTCTCGAGCAGTACCAAATCGCTAACAAACGGGTAAATTGAATACATATACAAACTCGATTGAGCATGGGGAACAAAAGCCCCATGGTTAATTTAGTTATCATCAACATTTGGTTGATCAATTTAGCTCGAATCTAAACTAGGGTTCACCCAATTTGGGGTTTTTGCTTGGGTTATGTTTAAAAGTTTTAAAACGAAGATAAACCGCAGCTAAGGCCTTTGGTTTACTGGTAAGGCGTGGGCAGTGTGGACTTGAGGTCCCGGGTTCGAACCCGGGGACCTTCAATCCATTCTTTTTGATTTTTTTTAAGTGTATTTAATATGTAAAAATCCTATAAATTTCTAATAGTAATTTTTAAACTTGATGTATATTTTTTTTTTCTTATTCTAAAAATTTATTTCTTAAATGATTTAAATATCTTATAAAACAAGGGTTATGTGAAGTTTTTTTATTTATTTATTTTTTTTAAAAAATTTAATACTATGTATAAGTAGACTTTAAACAATGGTTAAAACGCTAAATTATTATTGGCTCGAATAATATTTATATGGTATCGTTTAAATCATAAGTATTTTAAAAAAAAACAAAATTTATAAAAGATTATTTAAACTTATGATTAAACTTTACTACCATGATTTTCTTCATTGCTTTACAATAAAATGCTCGAATATTATATTTAAACTTTAATAATCATCATAAACGATTTAATTTCTTTTTCTCTATATCTAAACATATAATAATTAACTTGTGCTTAAAATATTATAAAAATGCCCCAAATACCCAAGTTGAACTTTAGCCCTCGTTAATTCATTAACACCTGTCATTAAATTTAATCTTGTAAATATACATATATTTAGGTGCCTTGTGACGATTCCCCTTGGAACGACGCCTATTATTTATCTTATTAATCGTCATTTTTATACTTATTGCCATGTGAGTTTTCCTTGTCCCCTTTTTATAATTTCACACTTATTTGGGGTGAAACATGATGCTTATAGTACATACACGTTTAAACATTGAGACTTGTAATGCACATGCAATTCTACTTATTTTTGGTCATGGTTATTTGTGTTTTTTGTAAGTGTTTATATGAGATACATAGTTTGTTTACAATCATTAACTATTGCTAGCCTGGCGACGTCTTAGATCTTTGGGCCTGACAAGCCTATTTGGTGCTAAAGTCGAGGTATTGCCGACTCCTAGGGGCCGTACGCTTGTGCACTAGGGAACCAAATACACTTAGCCAATCTTATATACTTGTAATCAAGTCGAGGTTTGGTTGTAACGATATGTGTTCTATAACCTTACTAGCTTATAATCCATGACATGAATTGCTACTTGTAATCTTATTATGTATGAAAACTTGGAAACTCACCAACTATTTTTAGTTGACTCTTATTTTCATCATGTTTCAGGAAATCCCCAAGTTTAAGGTGGACATTTGAAGCTTGCAATAACACTAGGACTGGACCTAGTTAATTAAATAAAACATTATGTTATGTTTGTGTTATGTTGAACTTATCACGTTATGGTGACTTATGGTTGTATTACATTTAAATACTTATGATAATAATATTTGCAAATTTAAATATAGCGTTATGTGGCTGTGAACAATCTTAACCCTCACATCTCGACGTTTCCGCCGTTAAGGTTGGGGTGTGACAGATTGGTATCAGAGCCCATAACTATAGGGATTTAGGTTATTAGAAATGTTGACCTAGACTATAGTTGCATGAACCTCATAGAAAGATCCTTATACCTTGTGCTTACATGTTGTTTGCATGCTACATAATGCTATGCCTTTTGTGCAACTTGATGCCTTAGCATAGGATTACCTTATGAATGCTTAAACTTAGTTACTTGTCTCCCTAAACTTAACTTTAACTCTTTGATTCTCCCCGGCAAATGAACTTCCTAAACTTATTCTTAACGACATGTGGAATCTACACTTATCATCTGGCTTCAATTCCTTAGACTCTATGTCTAATCTATGAAAATTCCATCAAGGTTTTGATTTCATAAACCAAAGAAATTTGTATGACACATAAACACCTGTATTCTGGATTTCCTGGCAAAAGGCCTTCGGGCTAAGGCAAGCATATCGTATAAATCTCATTGTGAGACCAGTTATGCTTACCTGGGGATTTCTGGGATGAGTGATAAACTATGGTCAACATACACAAGTCTCTATGGCAAATGGGTCAATTTACCTTGACGTGTCAACGATTCCAAATGGTAATGCGTTACCAAATGGAACCATCCTCTTTGTATCCTAAAAATCCTTGATTTTCTTGAACTGGTTTATCACCAAATTTTCGATATCTTCTCATTTTTAACATATATAATGATCCTGTTAATATTGAACCCATTCTACATTTCAACTTCTACATATAAACATCGCTACACGTTGGGCGTTTCATGTATCTATTTCTATACCTTGACCAACGCATGCATGACTCTTAATATATCCAAAGATATTGGGAATCTAAACTGAGTGGCCCCTCAAAAGTTTAAACCGTTACTTATGGTTCTCAAGTCTTCTTAAGAATGTGTCCCATAACTAAGAACATGAAATGCTGTAGGTGGAATTCCTACATCTCGGGATACCTTGTCTAGGTAAAGTGTAAATGGTGACTTGACGATCATTGAATCCGTTTACTTGACTTGAAACCTTTGAGATGAGTGATCACTTATAGTACGCGCGTCTACAATAAGGCTATGGTTGACCACATATCTTGATAAGTCCATGTATTCCTTTCGATTGTGAATCGAATGTTCACATCTCATTGCAGTGTTGAATAATTTCCTGCTCTTGATTTCGTCTTCCCGATTGAAACCATTCAAGATTTGAACACCATCAAAACAAATCTGCTACCTCGAACTTTGATCTTAAGCTTGTAAGCATGATTTTTTTTTTCCTTTTGTTACATTGACGTAACTTGAAAATTTCCGAATTTCTAATTGATATTATTCTTCCTTTCGTCGTTAAGTCAAACTCCGTACCGTCTGCACCGTGAGAGATGCAAGTGTTTGCAAGTCAACCTATGACAAAGAACACCCGTATCTCCTAAATGATTCTAACTCATCAAAACAGGGGTGATTCCCTTACTTTGATGATTCTCTATTCGTTTCGATAAATAGTTTCCAATTGTGATTTATAAAATTTCAACCTCTGGATCGGGGTGATTTCCTTATCCTGAGGATTGACTTCAATTATTTTCTTTGGAATGACATTTCACAAATGACATGATCCCACCAAAATAGGATTGAAACCCGTACTTTGGTGACAAATATCATCTTCGATTGTTTTCTTGCTATTATGAAATTCAACCATCAAGATATGCGTGAATTCCATACCTTGATAATAATATCATCTTTATGAATTGTATTTGTACAAATGAGACGACTTCATCAAAGTAGGAGTGAATTCTGGATTTTGATGAAGAAGTTCATCTAGTTATATTTTGTTTGAAAACTTCACCGTTAAGATAGGAGTGATTTCCCTTACCTTGATGGTGAGTTACCTCGTCTTATTTCTGTGGATCCTCAACAAGGAGTTGGGATCGAGCTTTTTGATTGGTAAGTTAGAGGTCATACCTTGAGAAGACACCCTCAAGCTAGGAGTGAAAACCACACCTTGATGACTATTCTCATTTCTTGATCTCCAACTCACTAAGGTTTTAATCAAGTGACAAGAAACATGTAGTAACTTGAAGGGTGAACCAATGTTAGTGTTTGGACCTATCAAGCCAAAGCATGATTTCTGAACTTGAAAGGAGACCCGATCACTCTAGGTTGATTTTGATTTCGATCTTGGAGCGTTTAAATTCTTAAATTGATTTTTTTTTCCTTTATCATTATGTTTTGATTTGATCTAGCTATATCGAACCATTTATTCCTACATATCACTTTCATTTTGAGATATCATCAACACATGATTGTGTGATGGTAGCCTTCTTAAACAATCTTTCTACTAAATAAAGACATTATCAACTTGTGGTTATGTCTTTCTAGTCATACGAATGTTCTCGATTGTACTTAGGGGTTTGATGAATTACGTATGCAATCTATACTTGGAAACTTGCTATCTTGCAAAACATGTTTACAAATACTTTTCTTAATGTTTGCGTCATTTCTTGAATCGCTTTTGAACCCTTAACCTTGAAAATCATTGAAATTTTATCTTGTTTTGAACAACAAGACTCGTTATTATCCTCATTGCGATATGGATATAAGGGTTATAAAATTTCGTAATTTGTGGTCATATGTGTGGCATAAAAGAAAATACATAACTTGGCATGTGTCCAAGTGCCTTACTTTCACATATGACAAAACCTAACATCCGTGTTCCTGTGAATCTTGTGTTTAACTTCTCATCACTGAATGCCTCTTATTTTAGATTTCATGATGACAATTGGTGCATTATAGACCGGTTGGCTGATTTCATATTGACTTATGTGGGATAACGGGTCGAGAAATTGACTTGCATCTATCTCAAATAGTCGTATGCCGTGGTATGGCGTTAAAACATCGATCGTTAATTTGGATGATCAATTCATTTTCTGCTTTTAATAATGTTCCTAACCATTGTCGTGAACTTATTCCAAAATCTTCGCATATTGTATTGGAGGGATACATATTCACAAGATATGCGTTAAGATCGTTTCATATAGTGACGTTTGGGATTCTTAAACCCTGACGGTCAACCTTTCTTATCATTGTTGGTCCTTTATTGATTTCTAGACATCAAATTACTACGAAATTACATTCTAGAAGTTGTGAATTATGAATCTAAGGTACCACGATAGCTCGTTATCGTTTTTCAACGTTTCCGTTCAAAACGTCTCGAACTTCACTGGAAGAGTTCAAGTGACATATGTTATGCCAAGAGACTTGAAAGACTCCATAAAGTGAAACGTTTCATCTGTAATTAAACGACAAACATTGTTCGTTGAACACTTACCTTTTTATTATAATTCCTTTGTTCATCTAAGTTCATTTTTAATTTCGGGACGAAATTCTTTTAAGTTGGGGAGACTGTAACATCTCGTATTTCTGTTAACTAAAAGTTGTTTTCGTTTATTCTCTTAAGGGTCATTGTTGGCAATTTTGAAATTTAAGGTGGATGTAAGCTTATTTCTTAGTTGTTATTTATATAATGTTGGAAAGCTAATAAATTGGGCATTAAAATTATGTAATAATAATATTATGATAATAGTAACAATAACAAGTTACAATAATAATAACAATAATATCAATAATGATAAGAATATTAATAGAGTTAATAATAATAATTGTTATAACTAAGATAATGTTATTAATAATAATAACAATAATATTAATAATAATAAGATTGCTTATAATAATACTTATAAGAGTTATTAAACTTGTAATATTTAAAACATAAGATTAAATTAAGTCTAGGGGGTTGTTTGTTAGTTTTGAAACTTTTAAAAGTAATTCCTAGCCTAAAATAACAAAAACGTAAACCCCAGGGACCATTGTTGAAAATTAATAATACTCAAACTCTTTCTCTCTGTTACTCCTCGCTTTTCCGGTGACCTCGCCGGCCGGACTCCGCCAAGTCCGGCGAGGCACTAAACCCTCCAAAATCGACCGTTTCTTGTTCCCGAACCGTCCCCAACCGTTATCGAACATGATTCGAACCCCATCAATCGTATTAATCGAGCTTTAACACTCAATTGGAACACCAAAACATCGTATAACCGAAACCATTACTACCCATAGCCGTTCGCACATTAAGGACCAACATTAACTCAATTAAATGAATTTGAGCAATCGTTTAGTTACCTCAAAACGTTATCCATTATCAATTTCATCTAATAACATACAAAACACACTAATCGATCAACCATCCCCATCGCACCTGCAATTTAATCAAACACTGTCAATAGGGCTTCAACCTTCGAAATTTATAAAGGGCTTTTCATTAGGATCATCACTCGAAGCTTTCTGTGCGGCGAATTCGTTTAATATCATCATTTGGGCATCGATCGAGTTGTACGTTGTTCGCGGCCGGATCCTCGTCTCGAGCAGTACCAAATCGCTAACAAACGGTAAATGAATACATATACAAACTCGATTGAGCATGGGGAACAAAAGCCCCATGGTTAATTTAGTTATCATCAACATTTGGTTGATCAATTTAGCTCGAATCTAAACTAGGGTTCACCCAATTTGGGGGTTTTGCTTGGGTTATTTTTAAAAGGTTTTAAAACGAAGATAAACCGCAGCTAAGGCCTTTGGTTTACTGGTAAGGCGTGGGCAGTGTGGACTTGAGGTCCCGGGTTCGAACCCGGACCTTCAATCCATTCTTTTTGATTTTTTTTAAGTGTATTTAATATGTAAAAATCCTATAAATTTCTAATAGTAATTTTTAAACTTGATGTATATTTTTTTTTCTTAATTCTATAAAATTTATTTCTTAAATGATTTGATGTATATTTTTTTTTCTTATTCTATAAAATTTATTTCTTAAATGATTTAAATATCTTATAAAACAAGGGTTATGTGAAGTTTTTTTATTTATTTATTTTTTTTAAAAAAATTTAATACTATGTATAAAGTAGACTTAAACAATGGTTAAAACGCTAAATTATTATTGGCTCGAATAATATTTATATGGTATCGTTAAATCATAAGTATTTTAAAAAAAACAAAATTTATAAAAGATTATTTAAACTTATGATTAAACTTTACTACCAATGATTTTCTTCATTGCTTTACAATAAAATGCTCAATATTATATTTAAACTTTATAATCATCATAAACGATTTAATTTCTTTTTCTCTATATCTAAACATATAATAATATAACTTGTGCTTAAAATATTTATAAAAATGCCCCAAATACCCAATTGAACTTTAGCCCTCGTTAATTCATTAACACCTGTCATAAATTTAATCTTGTAAATATACATATTTAGGTGCCTTGTGACGATTCCCCTTGGAACGACGCCTATTATTTATCTTATTAATCGTCATTTTTATACTTATTGCCATGTGAGTTTTCCTTGTCCCCTTTTTATAATTTCACACTTATTTGGGGTGAAACATGATGCTTATAGTACATACACGTTTAAACATTGAGACTTGTAATGCACATGCAATTCTACTTATTTTTGGTCATGGTTATTTGTGTTTTGTAAGTGTTTATATGATACATAGTTTGTTTACAATCATTAACTATTGCTAGCCTGGCGACGTCTTAGATCTTTGGGCCTGACAAGCCTATTTGGTGCTAAAGTCGAGGTATTGCCGACTCCTAGGGGCCGTACGCTTGTGCACTAGGGAACCAAATACACTTAGCCAATCTTATATACTTGTAATCAAGTCGAGGTTTGGTTGTAACGATATGTGCTATAACCTTACTAGCTTATAATCCATGACATGAATTGCTACTTGTAATCTTATTATGTATGAAAACTTGGAAACTCACCAACTATTTTTAGTTGACTCTTATTTTCATCATGTTTTAGGAAATCCCCAAGTTTAAGGTGGACATTTGAAGCTTGCAATAACACTAGGACTTGGACCTAGTTAATTAAATAAAACATTATGTTATGTTTGTGTTATGTTGAACTTATCACGTTATGGTGACTTATGGTTGTATTACATTTAAATACTTATGATAATAATATTTGCAAATTTAAATATAGCGTTATGTGGCTGTGAACAATCTTAACCCTCACATCTCGACGTTTCCGCCGTTAAGGTTGGGGTGTGACAATGTTATACCCAACTTGGGTGATACTTTTGCTTGTGCTACATTTAAGAAGCTGGATGAGATGGAAAAAGAGAAAGGAAAAGATGAAAGCCAAGACCAAGCTTCGGATGCTAATGTTGATATCAAGAAATCTGAATGGGCAGCTTGTTTTGCAAAGATGAAAGCCCAACGCGCGGCCCCAAAGAAAAATGCCTACACCAAGCTTTATCAAGTCAAAAGACATCAGAAAGTGTCAGGCAAGATTATAGCATGGGCACATTTTGAAGATTTGGACGTATATATTGTGAAAAGGGAAAAGGGGATTGAGTAGTTCAGATATCCTTATGATCTGAAGACTCTCTCTAGTTTTGAGCTCAACCGACTAGCATGCTTAGATCTGCTATATGCTAATCCAAGAAAGATGTCAGGTTGGTTTGAGGCTGCATTGAAAAAAGAATACCACACCAGGTGAGTAAACTTCAGACCTCAACAACCTAAGAGGTACATTCATAAATCTGAAGTTGACCCGATATCTGGAAAGACTAAAGTAGTGCTAAAGTGGAGTCCTCCGCGCATAATGTCCAAGATTCCCTTACAGGAAATACCTCAGGACTTCACTCCACACTTCAAATGGTGGTATTATGACTAGAGGAAAGGGGAAGCGGTCATAGTTTTGAACAGAGATGGGAAAATAGAGACAATCAGGGTATTCGACCCAATGTGGCTCACTAACTTGTCGACTGAAGATGTCTATACTTTGTACAAGTGGCCACTATTCTATAACACGCAGGACATTGTACAAGCTCTTCAAT
>CM046456.1:66961895-66996895 GCA_025506515.1 Flaveria trinervia | reverse complement strand
ACCTAAGGCAAGCAACAATGGTTCCATACATATGGTCAATCACAAAGAAAGACCCCGATTGCATCCTCCCAGTAGCGAACCCGCACACCGTTGGGCTAACACCTTTTAATGGCGTGTCCCGACATACAGTGCTTGCAAGACTTTCTTTACTTTATCATTCATTAATGCATGCATTCTTACTTCATGTTCCACTTTTCTTTATCTTTAACATTATGTTACATACTACTTTTATTTCGTTCATTAACGTTCATCGTAAAGCCACGGAAAGATAAACATACATCATAAGGAACATCAACATATACATACGATATCATCATATAGGGCAACATCATAAATACATAACATGCATAATCATGCAACATCATCATTGTGACATCCGGTTAAATTTCCCTTACCAAACTCCGTTAGTTTCGTTAAGTCTTGCGTACACGTGTCGTAAACACACACTAGTTGTCGTTAACGTTGGTGACCTCATAATAATTAATAATGTTACGTTATTGATAATCTAAATGATTATGTGATTATTGTGTTATGCTTATGTGTTTACACAATTTAAACGTAACGGTGAATTTTATCGCGTAACGTGAAAACGCGTATATTTAAATTGCCTATCTTGTGAGTTGTGGAAATAATGTAAATATTATTTGTTGATTAATAATGTTGGTATTATTAAGTTAAAATCTTTCAAAAAGTGTTTAAAAGAATAGTTTTATAAAATATAAAATAAAGGGGGTTAAGTGTAATTACCTAAAACTAAAACTTAACAAAATTAACAAACCCTAATCCCTCCAAACCCCAAATCGGCCGCAACCATCATCCCTCACCCCTCCAATTGTGATTTCAACCTAGAACTAGCCTACAAGCCAAGATTTTGATCGATTTCAAGCAATACAACTCGTGGAATCATCAATTGCAAGCTAACACTTAAAGGTTAGATTTTTCATGTTTTTGTGGGTTTTTGTTGGTGGCCGAACCCTAGTTGCAAAATTGGTCTTCATGGGTCGAATTTGATGTTGTTTGATGATGTTAGTATGTTAGTTAGATTGAATACATGTTAGTTAACGTCGATTATGTATGAATTGTATGTTTTTAGTGGATTGATCATGAACTTTGATTATAGGCAAACCCTAATTCGAAAATTTATGAGATTATGGATGAATGATGATTGTTTGATGAATGTATGATGATTAGTAGGTTGTATGAAGGCTAGGTTACATTGATTTTGCAAGAAATTGGTGAATTGAAGTTGGTGTTCATAGGTTACTAATAATAGTAACTTTATTTTGCATGAAATGATGATCTAGTGATGGATTGATATTATAGATGTGTTCATGATGATGATTAGATGCTAGATTGTTGTTATGAATGCTAGAAATCTTTGAATGGATGTTGTTGTTCGTAGCTTGCCAAAAGTAGAAACTTTTGTTCATGAAGATTGTTAATTATGGTGATTAGGTAATGTTGATCATGTCTAGATATTGTTATGAGCTTGAGATGGTATAATTATGATGAATTCATGAATACATTGGATGGTTGATAGATGTTAGGATGTACTTTTCCAAAAGGAAACTTTATTTGCATAAAGTCTGAAAAATGTAGCTGTATTGTTTGGGATGTTAGGAGCATGTTAGTATGATCATGGATAAGATTCTAATGTGGTAGAACATGGTAATTTGGTTGTATGTAATACCGGGGTAATCATGAATGATAGTTGGACATTTATGATCATGTATGATTTGGATGTTGATTAGTAGTAGGACATCATGTTTGGGATTGGTAATTGATTGTTTGATGTTGTAGAATGCATGCATATGGTTAATGAATATGGTTATGATCATCATACACGCGTGCGAATCTGAGGCCCCTACTTAGTAGGATTGGCAGGGTTTAGGATGTGAAGTCGTGAGTGGCTTCACATGGCATGTGGTGAGTGGTTTGATCCTTGTGTGACATGTTAGTTGTGTTATAACTAGTGGATATGTTAATGTTCTAGATTGCATGACTTGTATGATACTTGGTTGTATGATGATCTAAGTGTTACACCTGGATGATATAGCATACATATGATCTGTTTGAATGTTAACTATGTATATATATGTGTATGATTACTTGAATGGTTTACAACACATAAAGTCACCAACGGGTCAAATGGGTCAACTAGGTCAAACATGTCTGTTTTTGTTTGAAATCTTGAGTCCTTGGTTGTAGTGTACTTAGGATTTTCATGTTCTTTGATTACACGTACTCATGTACTTATATGATCTAGGTAACCTCAAGGTTGTCTGTCTATTCTGTTTGACAAGTCAAACTCCGTGTATCTATACGCATATCAGGTGAGTTCATGCCCCACTTTTTATTTACTCTCTTTTGGGGGAGATAGCATACTGGTAAATCCCAAACACTTTATATATTCAAGTTGTGTACAATATTATATAGTGTTGATATCATGGAAAGTCCTCACACTTCGAATTGTTAATATTGAATAGCGGGGAAATTTGGGTAGTATACTGGGTCTGACGAGCCCTACCTGTGTGACTCGAGGTCAGCCGGGTGCAAGTTGTCCTAATGAACATTGTCACGACCTGTTAAGTCGTGGCAGGAGGCAATAACGTAACACAGTCAGTTTCAATTGCGAAATCACTATGAAATAATACTTATTGTTAATGGACTAGCTATCTGTTACAATGTGCTACTTGTATATCTCTATTATTAAACTGTTATGTTTGATTATCTCTTGAACTCGCCAACTTTGTGTTGACATTTTAGTATGCTATTCTCAGGTAATTAGCTTGCTTGCCATAGGAGCACTACATGGTTCATTGCATTCTATGACACGGTCTTCAAGACAATTTTTTCAATTTAATGATTAATGATTACTCTTTTGGGTTGGCACATGTTTTGCCATAATTATACTTTTATTTCTTTGGGTTGTTTTCAAAACGCTTCCGCACTGTTTAAATTTGTACTTTGGTTGATTTTATTTAAATTATGGCATATAGAGTCGTTTTGAGTAACTATTGACTGTGATCCTGGTTTGTTCACACGCCTCGCGGTAAAACTCCGCAAGTGGACTTTGAGGGTGTGACAATCATCATGCCCAACATGCTCTCTAAGGCCTCGACAGTTATCTTACATGAACTTATGGGAACCTTACGTCAAAACTTACATTTGTACTTTTGTCACACCCTCAAAATCCACTTGCGGAGTTTTACCGCGAGACGTGTGAACAAACCAGGATCACAGTCAATAGTTACTCAGAACGACTCTAAATGCCATAATTCAAACAAATCAACAAAATACAAACTTTAAACAATGCGGAAGCGTTTTGAGAACAACCCAAGTCAATAAAGTATAATTATGGCAAAACAAGTGCCAACCCAAAAAGTAAACTATAATTATTAAAATGTCAAATTGTCTTGAAGCATAGTGTCTAAAATGCAGTGAACCGTGCAGTGCTCCTATGGCAAGCAAGTTAAGGACCTGAGAAAAGCATACTAAAATGTCAAACATAGGTTGGTGAGTTCAAGAGTTTGAGTTCAATAAACATGTAAACAGTTGCGATAAATATAAGCAGGTATGGTAATAGATAGCTAGGTATTATCAGTAAATATTAATACATAGTGATTTTGCAATTGAAGCTGACTGTGATAGTTGTTGCCTCCTGTCACGACTTACCGTGTCGTGACAATGATCAATAGGACAAATTGCACCCGGTTGACCTCGAGTCACACAGGTGGGGCTCGTTAGACCCAGTAGTACTACCCAAGTTTCCCCGCTATTAAATATTAACAATTCAAAAGTGTGAGGACTTTTCATGGTAAAAGCACTATATTAATATTTTACACAACTTAAATAATGAAAGCGTTCGTATAAATACCAGTATGCTATCTCCCCCAAAAGAGATTAAGTAAAGAGTGGGGCATGAACTCACCTGATTATGCAAAGGTACTTAGGGTTTATTTTGAGAAATGAGAGGATAGCCAACCTTCACAGGTTACCTAGATCATGTGAGTACATAAGTACGTGTAAATAAAAGACATGTGAAACCCTAATCATACCAAACTCAAAGACTCAAGCTTTCAGACAAATAGACACGTTTGACCTAGTTGACCCGTTTGACCCGTTGGTGACATTATGAGTTAATTCAAATAAAGCCAATGAGCACATACAACATACAAGATTAACATTCAAATAGTATCATACATATGCTATATCAACCAGGTGTATCACTTAGATCATTGTACAATCAAGTACTATACAAGTCATGCGAATCTAGGACATAACATAACCACTAGCTACAATACAACTAACATGCCATACAAGGTTCAACCATTCATCACATGCCATGTGAAGCCACTCACGACTTCACATCCTAACCCTGCAATCCTACTAAGTAGGGGCTCAGATCCGCACGCGTGTATAATGATCATAACCAAATTCTTTAAGCATATACATTGCATTCACAACATCACAACAATCAATTACCAGACCCAGCATAATGTCCTACTACTACACAACATCCAAACCATACATGATTACCAATTTCCAATTATCACCCATGATTATCCAAACATGCCATACAACTAATTTAACACGTTCTATCACACTAGAATCCATCCTTGAACATAATAGCAAGTTCCTATCATCCCAACATGATCATAACATCATACTTCAACGTTTACACAAATAAAGTTTCCCTTTTGGGAAAGAATATCCCAAAATCTATCAAACATCCAAAGCATACATGAATTCATCAATAATATACCAATCAAGCTCATACTAACATCTAAGCATGATCAACCACATCCAAACATCATAATTCACCAAATCATATCCAAAAGTTACTATCTTTAGTAATGTATGAACTATAACATGTGTTCTTGAATCCCAATGATCACAACATCATCTACATCTAATCATCACCATGAACACATCCATAACATCAATTCATCAATAATTCAACATTTCATGCAAATAAAGTAACTATTAGTAACCTATGAACATCAACCCTAAATCATCAATTCTTGCAAGATTCATGATTCCTAACATTCATACAACTTATTAATCACCACACATTCATCAAAACATCATTCACCTATAATCATGCCCAAAATCGAATTAGGGTTTGACTAGAATCAAAACCATGATTAAACCACTAAAAACATGTAATTCATCCATGATCGACGTTAACTAACATGTATTCAACCTAACTAACATATAAACATCATCAATTGATTAGAACTCAACACCAAGAACCTCAAATTCGCAACTAGGGTTCGGCCATAACCAATTTCATGCAAACAAAACACCAACTAACCTCTAATTCGTGAAAAGTAACAAAATCGAGACTTCTAATGTGTGAATGCCTTCAAATCGACCAAAATCCAATGCTTGATGCTTGATCCAAGTTGAAATCGCAAATGGAGAGGGTTTGGGAGGGAGGTCGCGGCCGATGGGGGGGTTAGGGTTTGGGTTTTTGTTTTAATTAATTTTAATTTACCTAATTACCCTTTTAACCCTTGTAATTTGTATTTTATAAAAACTAATCTTTAAACTCTCCGTAAAGTGTTTTTAACTTCATAATATAAAGATATAAACTTATGAAAATCATTATATCTCTTATCTTTATAAAAACACAAGACATACGAATAAATAGGCACGTTTCCGCGTTACGCGATAAATTCTTTATTAACCTTTTATAAATGTGTGAACACATAAACATAACCAAATTCACATAATCATTTAGATTCACAACAAATTAACATTATTCATTATTAATAGGTCACCAACGTTCAATGACAACTAGTGTGTGCTCACGACACGTGTTTACAAGACTTAACGGAACTAACGGAGCTTGGTAACGGAAATTTACCGGATGTCACAACTTTCCCCCGAAAGTCAGAAGTTAAACTACACTTTTCCTCGAGTGCAACAGCCCTATTCGGGCGTATAGACACCCTTCAGTCGCATGGTGTCACACCCCCGCTAAAGCGAAACACAGGGATGTAACAAGACGGATCGTCATAACACATGGTAAGCGATAAAGATGCAATAATAAAATGATACAAGCGTGTCATGACGACACCCGACAACAAGGGAACTTGTGTCGTGTTTAGTCAATATTCATGACAACATAGCCATAAGCATAAACATGTTAATGATTCACATAAACAAAGATGATAACAATGTATGTAATTCCCACAGCTCGGAACAAGTATCAAATAGAAGATGTTGATTAAAGCAACTACAACAAAGTTCCAAAGGACAATGTTTAGTCTCAAAATGCATCCTAGGGTCTCCACTAAGGCAGCACACCTAGATCTTCAACTAGCATGATCACCTGAAAAGATGTGCTCAAAATGGTCAAAAAAATTGTTGGTGAGCTCGCAGGTTTAAATGTAAATAAGTAATTGATGTTGTATAATAGTTGTGGCGGAATACCGTGAATACAGTTATAAGTAAGAAAAATCACATGACATGAGCTTTACAACCAAACCTAACGACGTACACAAGAATCTTGTCAAAATATTCACCCAAGCCCGTTTCTGGCTACTATTGGTACTAACTAGTATACCAACACAAGGGTGGCGGTGTCAACCCAGTAGTACTACCAATACCTATCCGTCAGTTCCCACACTGGAATTAATGGTTGTAAAGAAAGAACCATGCAGCAGACCCAAGCATGTATCAGATAAGTACTCACAAAGCAGTATCATGTTGATTCCAAGTATGTAAATGTATGTAAGTTGTACAGCATAGAAATGGGTGAGCATACTTTTCCCCCATGTTTGTAAATGATTGAAAAGTTGTATAAGCATAAAAAGGGGCCATGAAACTCACTTGTTAAGTAGTATGTATGAATGATTCAAAGTTCCCCAAATGTAGTATGCAATGAACGTTCAAACACCTATTGACAGTTATTATTAAGAATTAATGATATGTATGAAGCAGATAGTAATTTCAGTCGGTCCGGTTGTATCGGTTCGGTCGCGCGTAACACACACAACCTGACACACGTATTAGATCTTATGTAGATCCAAGTACTAGAACCGTCGCCATTGCCGGTGATATGGTGTAAAAGATCCATTATTATAGAGAAGTATTTGTTAATATTAGTAGTCATAAATCGTTGTTGATAATTGTAAAATGTTAGGTTGATTTGATTTGGAATAGTATTTGTGGCCTTGATAGCATTGACTTTAATCTTTGTGGTCGAGCAATGACAATTGTGTTGATGTTACCTTATCATCACATGACATTCAAGAAGGAAATTCACACACACGACATCATCAATCACACGACAGGACCAGACGCTCGACTCAACACTCCATTCGCATGAATCAACCTTCATTCGTACGAATCAACTTCATTCATACGATTGAACCTTCATTCGCACGACTGGCATTCAGTCGTACCACACAGCACCCAATCGCACGACTCAACCTCCATACGCACGAATCAACCTTCATTCGTACGAATTAGCTTCATTCATATGACTGAACCTCCATTCGTGCGACTGGCACTCAGTCATGCGATACACGCACAATTGCACACATTCATCCGCATTGACTCAATCGCACGCATCATTCATCCGTATTGACTCAATCGCACGCATCACTCATCTGCATGACTAAATCGCACGCATCACTCATCTGCATGACTCAATCGCACACACACTCATCCCATTAACTCAATCACACACATACACACAGTCGCATGACTCAGTCGCACGACTCACCCAGTCGCACGGCTTAGTCGCATGATCGACCCAGTCGCCCAAACAGCAGAATTGCGACTGCAGAAGTGCAGAGCAACCTCCGGCTGCTCCGTGCATAAGTTTTACACAACAAGAACTTCCAAAAACACACTACAAACACACACAAACAAGAAGCACACGCAGAAAGACATCACACGCACCCACGCGACCACATGTGTTCGGGTTGAATCCGAACACTCGAAACCCTAGAAGTGGACAATAGTAAAACGAGCAAGAAAGGGACAACCAAGGTCGTCTACCTGTAAGGATGGTAGTCTAGGTTGTAGATGAAGTCTAGACGACAAAAACGAGACGAAACAGGGCGGTTTTGTGGTGCAAGGAAGAAGATGTTAAGTGAAGAAGAAGAATGAAGAAGGAGAAAGTGAAGAAGATGAGTCTAGGAGGGCTGGGAAAATGGGGTTTTATACCCATCCCAAGTTTGAAAAATGTCAATTTTAGTCCCTGTGCTTAGCCCCCAAGTTCCCAAAGTTTGTTTTGGTTGAAAACAACTTAAAAGTGTTTGTTATATTAATGACGAAAGTGTAATAAATGGTAATTTGTACTTAAAATGGTTTTATTAATGACAATGATTTTATATAAAATGGTATATTTTGTGATAATGGTGATGAAAGTTGTAAAAGTTTTAAGCATAGCACCGTTCACGAAAGAAACATAAGACAAAGATAATAAAGAAAGTAGGATATCCACACAAGGAGTTAATAAAGATGAGGAATGAATGATCAAGGAAAATTTAACGGATAATCACGTTATTTGACGGACCTTGTGGTGACGGATGTCACAGTATCCCCCAGTTGAGAGAATTTCGTCTCGAAATTCAGTGGAGTTAGGTCCAAGAGTGTCATCCTCGATAGATGTGGATATCTAAGTTTCATCTGGTCTTCCCGTTCTATGTAATCTTGGCCCTCGTTTTGAATTCCATCTCACGCGAACAATTGGTATTCTACTACGCTTCAATTGCTTGACCTTCGATCCATGATCTCAATGGGTTCCTTAACAAAATGAAGCTTTTCGTTAATCTTGATGTCCTTAATGGTACATGAAGTGATCGTCAGCCAACACTCTTGAGGTTCGACACGTGGAAAGTATCATGTACGCCGCTGAGTCTTGTGGTAACTTAATCGGTAAGCCACTAGACCAATTCTTCTGAATCTCGAAATGGTCCTACGTATCTTGAGGCTAACTTCCCTTTCTTTCCAAATCAAACGATTCCCTTCCAAAAGAGAGACTTTGAGTAAAAACGTGTCTCAATGTTAAATTCTAGGCTTCAGACGGTTGTCGGCATAGCTCTTTTGGCGATCTCTAGCAGCTCTAGTCTGTCTTTGATTTGGAAAATCTTGTCAGTTGTTTCTTGAATGATCTCTGGGCTGTAACTGAATTTTCAACAATCTCGGCCAAACGATGGGAGATCTGCATTTTCTTCCATACAACGCTTCGAACGGAGCACACCCAATGCTCGTATGGTAGTTGTGTGTAGAGAACTCAATCAACGGTGAATGAGTGTCCCAACTACCACCAAAGTCAAATACACACGCCCTCAGCATGTCTTCCAACATTTGTATAGTTCGTTCACTTTGACCGTCTGTCTGAGGGTGATAGGTTGTGCTTATATCTAATCGGTGCCCATCGCTTTCTGTAGCGTCTGCCAAAATCGTGAAGTAAATCGGCTATCACGGTAGGATATGATCGACACCGATACTCTGTGTCTTGTCCAGACCTCTTTTGGGTACAATCTCGGCAATTTACCATTTTGTAGTCTTCTCGAAGTGGCAAGAAAAGAGAAATGAGCTGACTTCGTCATCCGATCCACCACGACCCATATCGAGTCATGCCCGTGCTCGTTCTAGGGAGTTTGCTAATAAATCCATAGCTATGTTCTCCCATTTCCACTCGGGAATTTCGGTTGCTGCAATAATCCCGATGGTTTCTGATGTTCAGCTTTAACTTTCGAGCATGTCAAGCATTGCTTACGTACATGGAAATGTCTTTTTCATGCCTGGCCACCGTACAGATCCTTAAATTGTGGTACATCTTGTATGCATTAGGATGAATAGAATATCGCGTCTTGTGTTCATCCATGAACCAGGTACGTACACCTCCCCATCTGGGTACCCATATACGATCTATGAAGTACTGTATACCATCATCCTTGCAAATCAGTTTATCCAACCCTCGGAATTCTTCTCCCGTAAAGTTTTCTTCTTTCAACGCCTCACTTTGTGCAATTTAGATCTAAGCTTTCAAATTCATTTGAAAAGTCAACCCCAACGCTCGAGCACGTAAAGGTTTCGCGCGTTCTTTGCGGCTTAAAGCATCAGCCACCACGTTGGCTTTCCCCGGATGATACCGGATTTCACAATCGTAGTCACTCAGAAGCTCTACCCAATGTCGTTGACGCATATTAAGCTCTTTTGATCTAGGATTGCTAGAGGCTCTTATGATCAGTGTAGATGATGCATTTGGTTCCATACAGGTAATACCTCCAATTTAAGTGCAAATACTACAACTCCCAACTCCAAATCATGGGTTGATAGTTCTTTTCATGCCCCTAAGTTGTCGCGAAGCTAGGCAATCACCTTATCCTTTGCATTAGTACACATCCCAATCCTTGATGTGGAAGCATAGCAGTATACCATAAAATCATCAGTTCCGTCTGGGAGGGACAATATCGGTGCATTGCACAACTTCTCTTTCAACGTTGGAACGCTTGTTCTTGTGCATGCCCCAATCAAACTTCTTGTCTTTCTAAGTCAGCAGTGTTAATGGTTGGGCGATCTTTGAAAAATTCGCGATGAAACGGTGATAGTATCCAGCTAATCCTAAGAATTGCCGTATCTCTGAAGGTGTCTGAGGTGTATCCCATTTCTTTACCGCTTCGATCTTGCCGGGATCTACATGAATCCCATCCTCGTTAACCACATGACCCAAAAACTTCACTTCCTGCAACCAGAAGTTCACACTTCGAGAAACTTGGCGAAAAGTTTTCTCTTCATGTAATAGTTCCAGAATTGTCCGAAGGTGTTCTTCGTGATCCTCTTTCGATCGGGAGAGTAGATAAGTATATCGTCTATGAATACGATCACAAACTTATCCAAGTAAGATTTACACACCCAATCATAGGTCCATAAACACAGCTGGTGCGTTAGTCAATCCGAACGGCATGACCAAGAAAAACTCATAGTGCCCATAACGAGTTCTAAACTCTGTTTTCGGTATGTCCTCCTCGAAAACCCTTAGTTGATGATATCTGGAATGAGTTCGATCTTGGAGAAATACAAAGCTCCTGCAGCTGGTCAAACAGATCGTTGATCTGGGGAGAGGATACCGATTCTTCACAGTTAACTTGTTCAACTCGCGGTAATCGATACACAGGCGGAACGACCCATCCTTCTTTTTGACAATAATACCAGTGCTCCCATGGTGAGTGACTCGGCCGAATAAAACCCTTCTCCAATATTCCTGTAAATGACTAGATAATCGTTCATTTCAAACGGTGCTAACCGGTATGGTGTCTTTGCTACTTGTGTAGCTCCAGGAACCAACTCTATACGGATTCCACCTGTTGTGGAGGAGGCAAACCAGGCAAGTCATCAGGAAATACATCTGGGTAGTCCCTACTATCGGAATATCTACCAATTTCCTCTTTCTTCCTTCTTTTCTACCACATGAGCAGAAAGAAAAGCGCAGCACTGTTCGTAAACTTTGGCGTGCTTTCATGCAGGAGATAAGCTTAAGTTTCCTCCGGTCGTTCTCCTTGAATTCTGAGTACCTTCCCGTCTGGCATGGGGATTCGTACTACTTTGTCCCGACAGACAATCTCAGCTCCGTGTTTCGATAACCAGTCCATTTCCACAATCACGTCGAAACTTCCTAACTCAAAGGGTATCAAGTCTATATCGAAGGCATGGTCCTCCAATATCAACGAGCCCTTTCTAATAATTTCATCAGCCTAAACAACCCTACCATTGGCCATTTCTAAGGAGTAGCTAGTTTCTAGCCTACTAGGACTCAAATCAAGCAATTGCACAAACTCAGAAGATATAAAACTATTGTTTGCTCCAGTATCAAACAATATAGATGCGAAGTGATTATTGAGTAAGTGCATACCCTGACAACGTTCGGGTCCTGAAGGGTATCGTTGGCTCCAATGACGAATGCACGTCCCCGAGCTGTATTTCCTTGATTCATCGGTCCTTGATTTCCAGCTATGGCCATCACCGTTTGCTGGTTGCTCCCTGTTGACCCAGCGCCCGATTCCATCTTGGGGCACATGTTTCTGTAGTGATCAGGGCTTCCACACTCATAACAGCCCCTGGCATTCCCGGCGGGGTTAACCGCGTTGACTGGTGCCACCAGGTTCGGCGCTGTTCTGCAGTCGTTCGCTAGATACCCCGGGCATCTACAGTTCGCGCACACCCGGCACGGAATTGCTGGGGGATGATGGAAGTTGCACCTATCACATTTGGGGTGCGGCCCAACATACTCTCTCCTGCCTTGTGTCACGGCCACAAAATTCATGGTTGTCTTGGCCCTTTTATCAAATTTCCCGGCACTCGACCGGCTTGTTTCCCCAACACCTTTTCTCTTCTCTGCTCCCCTTCCCAATACCACTGTTCTCACCATCTCATTAGTTAGAGCCCTAGCCTTCAGAATTGCGCTCTGAATCATAGGGGAAGCAGTTGATGTTTACCATTGCCGGATTTGAGGCGCAAGTCCCCAAATATACCTCTCGATCCTCTTTGATTCCGGAGTGACCAGATGTGGAACCAATCTTGCAACTCATGAAAACGATCAGTGTAGGCAGCGTGCCCAGCCCCCACCATAGCATGATTCCAGAATTCATGCTCCAGTTTCTGCATCTCATTAAGGGGGCAGTATTCCTCGGTGATTAAGGCTTTAAACTCATCCCATGACATCTGCATCGCCGATTCTCTTCCCCTAGCATGTATCTGAGTGTTCCACCAATTAGTGCTTTGCCCTGTAGTGAGCACGTGGCGTACTTGATTTTCTGGCTGTCGAGGCACTCGCTGATGTCAATTACTGCCTCCATTTTCTCAAGCCATCTGGTCAGGGCTATAGCTTCGCCCTTTCCATCAAACTCTCTCGTTTGCAGGCCACAACTCCTTGTACGAACATCCCCTTCTAGGCATTAACACCCCAGTCTCATTACCGGCTGTACCACCATTCCCGGTCTCCTGGTTGCTCTTGTTCCCGTCGGGTTCCCATTATCTTCATTATCATTGCCACCATCCCTGTGGGGGTGGTGATTTTGAAGAGCATCGCTCACTTGGGCCACAATAGTGGGGATCAGTGCGGCGAGCTGTTGAGCGATCAGAGCTACCACGTCAGCGTTTCCTGTTCCCTGGTTGTTGCTGGCAGGGCCATCATTTGTTCTTGGTGCTCTACCTCTCCTCTGCCTCTGCCCCTCGGGGCTTCACTCCCGCCACTGTTGTTGCGGTAACCCTTCGAGGCGGCATTTTCTAATCATAGAAGCAGTAAACACATAAGTCCAGCATACTAACCATTTCAAAGCATATTAACCATACTACTCATCAAAGTCCATCATTCCAAGTTAATATCACACTTGTGGTTAACACACATCACATACAAGTCGTGTAATTCTCACGCCATGAATCGATAATGCCCCAACAATAATCCTCATAATAATTGCAACCCATGCATATAATAACGTTACACTAGCGAAGGTTGTCCATTTCCTCCTCTTTCGAGGTTTCAAACGTAACCTCCTCAGGGTAATTCTCAATGTCCAAGGTCAAGCGTAATAGCATGATCTGTGGAGATCTCTTCGGGTTTAATACCTGGGTTTGATAAACCAACTCATGCACAGAGGGAACGGAAGATCCGATAGAAGCATCCCAAAAAGAGTGAGCACAAGGGCTCTCTCATAGGGTGAAAAGATCACAAGGCGGATAGATAAACGAATCAAGCAAGAGGAACACATACACGAGATATAAAATGCACACAACCCTAGCATTCAAATCTACATGAAGGTTCCTAGGTTATAGTCTAGGTCAAGTGAATTGCTAATTCTCTATAACCAAGGCTCTGATACCAGTCTGTCACACCCCCGCTAAAAGCAGAAACACGAGGATGTAACAAGACGGGATCGTCATAACACATGGTAGCGATAGAGATGCAATATAATAAATGATGAAAAGCGTTCATGACGACATCCGAAAACAAGGGGACTTGTGTCGTGTTTAGTCATATTCACGACACATAGCCATAAGCATAAACATGTTAAATGATTCACATAAACAAAGATGATAAGGAGTATGGTAATTCCCACAACCCTGGAACAAGTATCAAGGTAAGATGTTGATTAAAGCACTACAACAAAGTTCCAAAGGACAATGTTTAGTCTCAAAATGCATCCTAGGGTCTCCACTAAGGCAGCACACCTAGATCTTCAACTAGCATGATCACCTGAAAAAATTGCTCAAAATGGTCAACAAAATTGTTGGTGAGCTCACAGGTTTAAATGTAATTAAGTAATTGATGTTGTATAATAGTTGTGGCGGTATACCATGAATACAGTTATATGTAAGCAAAATCACATGACATGAGTTTTACAACCAAACCTAACGACGTACACAAAGAATCTTGTCAGAATATATTCACCCAAGGCCCTTCCTCGCCTGTTGGTACTAACTAGTACACCAACAACAAGGGTGGGGGTGTCACCCCAGTAGTACTACCAATACCTATCCGTCGGTTCCCACATTGGAATTAAATGGTTGTAAAGAAAGAACCACACAGCAGACCCAAGCATGTATCGATAAATCCACAAAGCAGTATCACGTTGATTCCAAGTATGTAATTGTATGTAAGTTGTACAGCATAGAAAACGGGTGAGCATACTTTTTCCCCATGTTTGTAAATGATTGAAAAGTTGTATAAGCACAAAAAGGGGCCACGAAACTCACTTGTTAAGTAATAAGTATGAATGATTCAAAGTTCCCCAAATATAGTATGCAATAACGGTCAAACACCTATTGACAGTTATTGTTAAGCATTAATGATATGTATGAAGCAGATAGTAATGTTCAGTCGTTCGAGTTGTATCGGTTCGATCGCGCGTAACACACACAAGCTGACACACGTATTAGATCTTATGTAGATCCAAGTACTAGAAACCGTCGCCATTACCAGTGATATGGTGTAAAAGATCCATTATTATAAGAGAAGTATTTGTTAAATATTAGTAGTCATAAATCGGTTGTTGATAATTGTAAAATGTTAGGTTGATTTGATTTGGAATAGTATTTGTGGCCTTCATAGCATTGACTTTGATCTTTGCGGTCGAGCAATGATAATTGTGTTGATGTTACCTTATCATCACATGACATTCAAGGAGGAAATTCACACACACGGCATCATCAATCACACGACAGGACCAGACGCTCGACTCAACACTCCATTCGCATGAATCAACCTTCATTCGTACGAATCAGCTTCATTCATACGATTGAACCTTCATTCGCACGACTAGCATTCAGTCGTACCACACAGCACCCAATCGCACGACTCAACCTCCATACGCACGAATCAACCTTCATTCGTACGAATCAGCTTCATTCGTACGACTGAACCTCCATTCGTGTTACTAGCACTCAGTCGTGCGATACACGCATAATCGCACACATTCATCCGCATTGACTCAATCGCACACCCCATTCATCCGCATTGACTCAATCGCACGCATCACTCATCTGCATGACTCAATCGCACGCATCACTCATCCGCATGACTCAATCGCCCACACACTCATCCGTATTAACTCAATCGCACACATACACATAGTCGCACGACTCCCCAGTCACACGGCTCAGTCGCATAATCGTCCCAGTCACCCAAACAGCAAAATCGCGACTGCAGAAGTGCAGAGCAGCCTCCGGCTGCTCCGTGCACGAGTTTTACACAACAAGATCTTCCAGAAACACACTACAAACACACACAAACAAGAAGCACACGCAGGAAGACATCACACACACCACGTGACCACATGTGTTGGGTTGAACCCAAACACCCGAAACCTAGAAATGGACAGTAGTAAAACGAGCAAGAAAGGGACAACCAAGGTCGTCTACCTGCAAGAATGGAGTAGGTAGGTTGTAGATGAAGTCTAGACGACGAAAACGAGACGAAACAGGGCGGTTTTGGTGCAAGGAAGGAGAGTAAAGTGAAGAAGAAGAATGAAGAAGGAGAAAGTGAGAAGATGAGTCTAGGGCTAGGAAAAATGGGGTTTTTATACCCATCCAAATTTGAAAAATGTCAATTTTAGTCCTTGCACTTAGCCCCCGAGTTCCCAAAGTTTGTTTTGGTTGAAAACGACTTTAAAAGTGTTTGTTATATTAATGACGAAAGTGTAATAAATGGTAATTTGTACCTAAAATGGTTTTATTAATGACAATGATTTTATATAAAATGGTATATTTTGTGATAATAGTGATGATAGTTGTAAAAGTTTTAAGCATAGCACACGTTCATGAAAGAAACATAAGCACGGAGATAATAAAGCAAGTAGGATATCCCCACAAGTTTAATAAAGAAGAGGAATAACGATCAAGGAAAAGTTAACGGATAATCACGTTATTCGACGGACCTTGTGGTGACGGATGTCACACATGGCCCCCATGCGACTGAACATCATGCGTTGGACCAATACGGATGAACACCTATGGGAATGAACACCCAATCGTGTGAATGGATCTCATGCGGATGAAGCTAATACGGATGAGCACTTATGCTACTGGACCCCAGTCGCATGACTCCCCATGCGACTGGCCCCAATCATGCGAATGAGCTCTCAATCGTGTGAATGAACCCAATCGCACCTCATTCGGCCGTATGGCCTTCATTCGGTCACCTAGCCCTAGCCGGTGCAAAATGAAGTTCATCCCGAACCCAATCTGCCATTTTCGACCTCCAAGCTCATCTAAACCCATTCTAAGCCAAAATCAACCATCCTAAACCTTAGGAATGCATACCACAACACCATTCAAGCACACACAAGCTCAAAAGCAGGACCCAAACAAATCGTACACATACCCACACATACACAAACGGGTCAAACACACACACACATAAAAACCCGATTTTTCAGATGTGTTCCAGCCCCAAATCATACAAACATGTTTAAAGGAGGGGTCCTAGAACTTACACAAATGACCACAATGAGAAGAACTTCGATTTGACCCGCTTCTGAACGATTTTGCTCACCTGAATCAACCCGAACCAACTTTTCTCCCTTTTTCTCTTCTTTCTCTCTTCTCCTCTATTGTTGCTGAAAATGTGAGTGTGGGGAGAAGGTTATGGCTGCCCTCTCCCTACAAATATCACCACATGGACAACTTTCTCTCATTGGCGAGTTTGGTCTCTCGGCTTTGGACTTTATTTCTTTTCTTCTTTATTCGTCGGCTTCAAAATAAATAAATAATCGGGTGTTACAATATACGATATAATATATAGATATATATACGTATTATACACGTATATAGATATATATAACATATATAATACGTATATATATATAGATATACGTATATATATATACATATACGTATATATATATATATACGTATATATATACGTATATATATACGTATATATATACGTATATATATATGTATATATAAGTATATATATCTATATATATAGATATATATATATATGCGTATATACATATATATATATATACGTACGATATATATACGTATACGTATATATATACGTATATATATATACGTATATATACATATATATATACGTATACGTATATATACACGTATACGTATATATATACGTATATATATACGTATATATATACGTATACGTATATATATATAGATATATATATATATATATATATATATATATATATATATATGTTATATACGTATATATATATGTATATATACGTATATATATTTATAATATACGTATATATATATGATATACGTAGATATATACGTATATATATTATATATATATATATGTATACGTATATATATACACATATATATACACGTATATATAATACCTATATATATCTATACGTATATATATATATATATACGTATGTATATACGCATATATATACACACGTATATGTATATATATACGTATATATATTTGTATATATATATACGTATATATACGTATATATATATACGTGTGTGTATATATATATATAGGTATATATATTATACGTATATATATATACACGTATATATATAGATCTACGTATATATATATTCATGTTTAAACAATAACTAGAATAATTAAATTAAACATAAAATTTCCATGATAAACAAATAACCATATAAGCATTCATAATAGATTCATACTCTTTACATCATCTATTTTTATTTTATATCATTTACTTTTACAATTGAGTTTTAAAAATTTTAATACAAGTTTGAATACGAGTCATAATCTCATCATTCTAATAACATTTTGAAGGTTTTAATACAAATTATCTAGATTTTTAAACAAAAAAACAATAGAAACATCAACTATTTCATTTTCTTTCTTATTTTATCCTTTTCTTTTGCATAAAGAATAGATAAAATATGTATGACCATTGAAAAAATGTATTCTTTTGTTATGTTATATACTAATATTAAACTCATTCGCGTTGCAACAGAAGGCGTAAAACCATACCAAGTAATATTAATGACACACCACCGCTAGTGACCACCAACATTGAAGAAACCAATAAAAGAAAAAAATAAATCGAATGAAAAATAGACCTAAAAACATTGAACCATACACTTACACAAACAAAAAATAAAGCAATAAGTAAATTGATTTAGGACCAGCGCATTATGACATGACCGTTAAACTTAGAAAAATAAGTGAAAAATATTGAACCACACACGCACATTGCATCGTGTTAACTCGTAAAATTTAAATCGAATCGTATATCGAAAAATTTGTAAAATTTAAAAGGTATAGAGAACCAAATTGAAAGTAAAAAAATACTGAGGCCAAATTATAAAAGATGTAAAAGTATCCGTTGAAATATAAAGGTTAAATTAAAAGAGTGGGTGCATCCCAAAAAGCACATAATACAACTTACAATGCATACAAATAATATATTATATATATATAACTTTTACTTTGAGCTTATTATTGTATTGGGTGGGTAATGTATATGTTGAGTTTTTTGTTATTTGTAATAGGTAATGGGTAAGGTTATTTATATTTTGTAGAATGTATTATTTTTTATTATAATTATTAGACTTTTAGTTATAAAATTTAAATTTCTTATGAATTTTGAGTTTAATTTTTTTAAGGGTAACGTAATTTATTCTCAGGGTAACGTAAAAACAAACTTTTTTAAAAATAATACCGTAAAAAGTAATTACACTACCCATAACAAGTTGAGGGGTAACGGAGCTATACATATGTCCCCCTTGTATCCAACCATCTATTGTATCACACTTGAAACAAAACACGTACATTTTGCAGTTTTTATAGTTCTCATTGTATTTTTTATTTTCAAGTGAACGCTTCCCATGTGTGTATTCAACTACCTAATTCATCGTCGAAATATATTGTCAAATAGTTTGCAAAGGAAATTGAAAATGCAATATTAATCTCATTCATGACTCCTAATTGTTCTACTTTCTTTTTCAAATTAAATACTAAGTAATTGAGTTAGATGAAATACAAACTATAAAAAGGGGTGCTATGCATTGTATTAACACATCCAAATCACTCATTCTATCCTAAACATTTCATGGTTTTACGAACCTGTTCAACCTAACAAGTATGATCATGTTTTGGCCACGATTACTATTTGCCTGTGCAATTGGTGTGTTAGCTACACACGTTACAACTCATCACAATCATCATTATGTTTACGCATCAAGACAACTGTCTAGTTATACTTATAATTCACTAACACCATCACAAAGATCAACTTCACCATCATATTATTACAAGTCACCTCCACCGTCACGAAAAACCAACTCGGCCACCCCATGATTACAAGTCCCTCCACGCCACGAAAAACAACTCGGCCACCACGTTACTACAAGTCACCTCCACCGCCACGAAACCAACTCGGCCACCACGTTACAAGTCACCTCCACCGCCGAAAAAACCAACTCGGCCACCACGTTACTACAAGTCACCCCCACCACCACGAATACCAACTCGGCCACCACGTTACTACAAGTCACCTCCACCGCCACGAAAACCAACTCGACCAACACATTACTACAAGTCACCTCCACCGCCACGAAAACCAACTCGACAACCACATTATTATAAGTCCCCACCGCCGCCTTTAGTTTTGACACCTCCTCCAAACGTGGTGTCCCCACCACCTCCGTCACCATTGGCCCCTCCTTTAGACATGGTGCCCCCACCATCGAATTCACCCCCAGCGTCGCCTCCTGACTTGATGTCCCCTCCACCACCTTCACCCTCAACGCTCCCTCCAAACATAGTGTCCCCAACACCAAATTCACCATCGGTGCCTCTTCCTGACATGGTGTCCCCAACACCAAATTCTCCCTCGATGCCTCCTGACAAGGTGTCCCCAACACCAAATTCGCCCTTGACACCTCCTCCTGACATGGTGTCCCTAACACCGAATTCGCCCCCAACACCTCCTCCTAACATGTTGCCCCCAACACCGAATTCACCCCAAACGCCTCCACCTGATGTGGCATCCCCAATAACGAATTCACCCATAGCGCCTCCTCCATATGTGGCTTCCCCACCACCAAACTCGCCGTCGGGGTCTCCACCTGACGTAGCATCCACACCACGTACTTCACCCCCATCACCTCCTCCTAATGTGGTGTCCCCACCATCGCCTCCCCAATCTTCGCCCATAGCGCCTTCTCCTAACGGGTCACCCCATCACCAAATTCCCCATTGACGCCTCCTCCTAACATGTTGTCCCCAACCCCAAACTCTCCCTTGGCACCTCCACCTAACGTGGCGCCTCCTCCTAACATGGTGTCCCCAACACCAAGTTCACCCTTGTCGCCTCCTTCTAATGCGGTGTCCCCAATTCCAAATTCGCCTATGGCGCCTCCCCCATATGTGGCTTCCCCACCACCGAATTCATTATCAACTCCTCCACCTTTTTTCGTATCCCCAATACCAAATTCACCCATGGCCTCTCCTCCAGAATCTAACATCCCCACCTCCACTTTTGCCATTCGCACCTCCTCCAGACATGGTTTCCCCACAACCAAATGCACCTTCATCTCCTCCTTCAGACATGTCCCCTGCACCATTGCTTTCACCTTCATCGCCTCCTCCAAAAGCGGCATCCGCACCATCACCTTCACTATTATCTCCACCTAACTTGGTGTCCCCACCATTGAATTCTCCTCCGGTGCCTCCACCACGCATGGTGTCCCCACCATTAAATTCACCATTTTCATCCCCTCCAGACCTAACATCCCCTCCTCCACTTCTACCCTCGATGCCTCCTCCTGACATAGTGTCGCCACCTCAGAAATCACCATCTACACCTCCTCCCGATGTGGCATCCCCGATACCAAGTTCGCCCATGACATCTCCTCCAGACATGACGTCCCCACCAGCGCCTTCGCCATCAGCACTTCCTCCTAACATGGCTTCCCCACCATCACCCATGTCATTTACCCCTCCTCCTGAAGGTCTTTCCCCTCCACCAAACTCGCCCATAAGGCCTCCTCCTAAGAATTCTCCTTTAGCTCCTTCTCCAAATATGGCCTTCCCACTACCTAATTTCCCATTAGCACCTTCTCCGAACATGTTTTCCCCACCACCAAATTCTCCCTTGGCGCCTCCTTCAAACATCTTAACTCCACCAACACCTTCGCCCTCAGAACCTCCGCTAGACATGACATCACCACCATTTCCTCCGCCATCAGCTTCTCCACCAGACATGACGTCCCCAAAATCGCCTTTTTCCCTCACCACCGCCTTCAGTCTAGCATCCCCCCCATCACCTTCACCCTCATCATCGCCTCCAGTCGTGAAGTCCCCCCACCACCTTCACCCTTACCACCTTATTCCAAACATAAAGTACCCACCACCACCACCTTCGCCCAAACAACCTTATCCAAATGTAAAGTCCCCACCACCACCTTCGCCCAACACCCTATCCAAACGTGAAGTCCCCACCACCACCTTCACCCTTACCACCTCATCCAAAAATAAAGTACCCACCACCACCACCTTCTCCTAAACAACCTTATCCAAACGTGAAGTCCCCACCACCACCTTCACCTAAACAACCTTATCCAAATATGAAGTCCCCACCACCCCTTCACCCTTACCACCTCGTCCGAACATAAATACCACCACCACCACCTCTCCTAAACAACCTTATCCAAACGTGAGTCCCCACCACCACCTTCTCCTAAACAACCTTATCCAAACGTGAAGTCCCCACCACCACCTTCACCCTTACCACCTCGTCCAAACATAAAGTACCCACCACCACCACCTTCGCCCAAACAACCTTATCCAAACTTGAAGTCCCCACCACCACCTTCACCCTTACCACCTCGTCCAAACATAAAGTACCCACCACCACACCTTCGCCCAAAAAACCTCTTCCAATCATAAAGTCCCCACCACCACCACCCCCATCACCTCGTCCAAAAGTTAAGTCCCCAGCATATTACCTTCATCACCTCATCCAAAAGTGATCGAAACATGAAGTCCTACCATGATCTTCACCTTAATCAAGTCTCCATAAGGAAAGGTCCACTCATATACTACAACAAATCACCACCTACAATTTACTATGTTTAAGGGATATATGATTTATTAACTACTTGAAGTTTACATGATATCGGTTATAATTAAACTTTATATTTATATAATTATCATCAACTTGTCATGTTATATATTGGTGAGAGGAAAATACAACCTTTAACTACATTATGATTTGTGGAAACTCGTTAATGTATACCATATTTGATCTATATGATAAGATATTAATAAAATGATCAATCTTCAATATATTGTCAATCTTTAAATATATTTCTTTATTTGATTTAAATCTTTGGGAATGTTTGAAATCAAGTTCTATACTCTGTACACATCATGATTATAAATCTTTTAGGTGACATTACATGCTTGAGAAATACGATAGCAATCCCTAAAGGACATCTTGGTGATAAAGTGGTGTATTCGTAGTGAAAAGGTTGTCACGAGCCAAAAAAACCCCGGGCCTAACAAATTAAAACTATATAGAAACTAATTTGTTTACAAGAAAACAACCGTTTACCAATAAACTATACATGGCAAACTTGACACATAGAGTAAAATATAGGCTAGTTTGCACTTTCAATTTAAGATCATGGGTTGTTTTGGGTTGAATTGTAACACCCGGTTATTTATAAAAGACAAAGAAAGAAGAATAAAGTGAAGAATAAGAAATAAAAGTTATAAAGCCCAAGTAGAGGGACTAAAGGTGTCAAAAGGAAAAAATCTTCAAAAGTTGGTGATAAAGGTGGCATGGCCGCCCATCCCTCTCTCTACATTCGTATCATTCAGATTTAGAGAGAGAGGACAAAAGAATAGTAGAACTCTCGGTTTTTGAAGAAGAACCAGAAGAGATCGAATTCAAGGTAAGAATTCATGGTTTATGAGTGTTTTAAACTGGCCTTGCCTCGGTTGTATGCTTATACGTGTTTTGTATGCTCGGTTGTGTGTGTTTTTGGTGGGTTTCTAGGTGAACTTGTAGCAAATGGGTTTTGAAGGAAGTCTTACCCAAAGAGCTGCAAAGGTGAGTTCTAGGACCCCTCTTTTACATGTTTTTAACTGATTTTGGGGCTGGAAATGCATGTATGAATGTTTTTATAAAAGTGGGTAGTGTACCCGTATCTGTATGTATGTGTGTATGTTGCGGGTGGGGTGTGAATTTGGGTTATGTTTATGTTTGATGTTGTTATGAATATGTTTCTAAGGCTTAGAATGTATGATTTAAGCTTACATGATTGGGGACTGAATTATGAAGTTTAAGTATGAAATAGGCTGCTCATTCGCCCAAATAGGGTTCATGCGCCTAGTATAGAAATCTGCCTAAGTGTCCTCATACGCCCGAAACCTCATGCGCCCATATAGTAGTCATGCGCCTAGAAATAGGCAAAATTTGACTAAGTGTTCATGCGCCCAGGATAGCTCATGCGCCTAAGCACTCATGCGCCTACATAAGTGCTCATGCGCCTAGAATTGCTCAGAATAGACTAAGTGTTGCTCATGCGCCCCAATAGTGTTGATGCGCCTGAAAGTTCCCCATGCGCCTAAGTATTCCTCATGCGTCTGAATGGCCATGCGCTTGCATAGTGCTCATGCGCCTTCATAGTACTCATGCGCCTAAAGACTTAGTTTATTTTCTGACTTTTTGAGGAGAAATATAAATATAGACTTTGACTTAGGATGTTCCCGGGGGCACAGTAAGTTGACTTTTGGAAGTCAAAGATGATGTGATGGGCATAATATGTATGATGTATGATTGATGTTATGATGATGTTATGTATGTATGATGGTGCCTTGTATGGTGATGTGTGTATGTTTATGTTTATGTTCCTGTTATGTATGATTATTTTCCCGTGGCTTTACGTTGAATGATAATGAATGAAATGAAAGTATTATGTAACGTAAAGTGAAAGATAATGAAAAAAGGAACGTAATGAAAGAATGCATGCATTAATGAATGAATGAAAGTAAGAAAGGCTTGCAAGCAAATGGTATGGAGGTTCACACCCAATGAAGGGTGTTAGCTCAATCGTGTGTGGGTTAGCTACCCCGTAAGGATGCACACTAGGGTTTGATCTGTGTGATTAAGCAGATGTATGGAGGTTCACACCCAATGAAAGGTGTTAGCTCAACTATGTGTGGGTTAATTACCCGGAAGAATGCAGACTGGGGCTCAATCCTTGTGATTAACTATATGTATGGGACCCTTTCCGCTTACCCTAGGTACTGGAGTCATTTTCGTGCACAATGTTCGAGGTTTATGAAAGACCTTAGGCCT
Source organism: Flaveria trinervia (assembly GCA_025506515.1). Taxonomy (NCBI): domain Eukaryota; kingdom Viridiplantae; phylum Streptophyta; class Magnoliopsida; order Asterales; family Asteraceae; genus Flaveria; species Flaveria trinervia. Next base: position 66,972,095 of record CM046456.1, on the reverse strand, counting down.
AGTACCCGCTTTATGCATGACGGTGGGGTGAAGCACATGGCATTGGTCTGAATGAAAGTAAAGATTTAATGACATATGAACGGATGGAACGAATGAATAATGAAGATAATAATGATATTATCTATGTGCATGTATAGTGCATGATCACGTGTGATTGTAAAGAACGGTTTTAAACGAAGTAAAGTATGTTTTATTTTAAAACTAAAACTCACTCAGCAACACTGACTTTTTATGCATTTTCCAGTTCACATGTGAGCATTGCTGAGGATGGCAGGGGGCGGCTACTTGGCTATTTTTGGATGGCATCCATTTTTTATAATGCTTTTATGATGTAATGCAACAAGTATTTTGTAATGTGATAATGATGTATTATTTTGTAAAAGCTTTTATAATAAATGAAATGTCATTTTGAATGTTTCTGCTGCAGTGTTTATTTAATTTAAATGTAAATATATGTTTTATGTGTGATGATTGACCAACTGTGAGCATCCCGGGAACGGGGCCTTAACTAGTTTGTTTACAAGAAAACAACCGTTTTACCAATAAACTATACATGGCAAACCTGACACATAGAGTAAAATATGGGCTAGTTTGGACTTTCAATTTAAGATCATGGGTTTTTTGGGTTGAATGCATATTGTTAATAGGTCTAACTCGGTAAAGATTAAAATAGAAGAAGTTGGGAACATGTGATAATGGGCCAATAGAAAGAAAGCATAGGTCAGAATGGGTAAGAGAAGAAACTAGAACAGACGATTCTGGGTTCTAGCCTCCGGCACTCATCCTTATCTTGTCTCTGTCGGTTATGTTACGGTTTTTGAGTGTTCTACGTCCAGGTCTGCTTTTGCTACTGTTTTGATTTTTTTATATATGTTTTTGATTTTGTTGCTACTTCTTCTTGATTCTCCATTCTTTTTCTCATTTATTATTAATTTTTCTAGTTCAACATTATCCTATTTGAAGATTTTGTGTGGTTAGGAATGTTAAGTATTTTCTTGAATGGTTGTTAATTCATGTTGTTGTTTACTGAGGAGAAATGTTTGCATGCTTATTCTGATCACATCATTATTTGTAGTTGCTATTATCTTTACTCAGCTTTAATATCTTTAGTTTACTAAGGTTAAAGATATCTGTAGATGTGGATGCTTTAATATCTTTAGAAATGTTTGCATGCTTATTCTGATCACATCATTCTTTGTTGTTGCTATTATTATCTTTACTCGGCTTTGATATCATGAGTTTACTAAGGTTAAAGATATCTTTAGAAATATTTTCATGCTTATTCTGATCACATCATTCTTTTTAGTTGCTATTATCTTTACTCGGCTTTGATATCTTTAGTTTACTAAGGTTAAAGATATCTATAGATGTGGATCTTCTTCATGGTTGTTGGTGTTTGTATGATTTTGGTACATTTGGAAATGATGATCTATAGATTCGAAATAGATTTCTCTTTTTTTGTCTCAAAATCTTTTATGGAGTTCTTGATTCTTGTTTTGCCGAATTTGTTGTATTTTCTGAGTGTTTATACACATCACGTGTTCATTTTTAAACTGGCCCATCCTGTCTTGAACATCTTTTGGTCACTTTGGCCCATACCAAATTGCCCCCTTTTCAAATCAGTACATCCAAACCCGAACTCATCTTGACCTTAACCCATTATGACCTATTACACCACTTGACCCAACCAGCCTGTTTTGCAAGTATACAATAAATATAACAAACTCATAATATTATAATGGCATGTTGTAATAGCTAATCGATAACTCGTGAAACCATAATTCCATAACAACTAATAAAGTGGATAGTCACACAAAGGACCTCCAACCCTGCATGTTGTAGCTTTTTGTTGTTCCACTTGTAAATGCCTTGATTTCTATTTTTCTAATGAGCTGCTCAATTGAGTTAATTTATTGTATAAAACAATTAAACAAAATAACAATAGAACACAGCTCATGCGATTCGGGTATTCATTTTTTTAATAATGACCTTCTAATTAAGTAATTGGGTTAATCAAATGAACCCAAAAATATATATTTGATTAAAACATAATTAGATTAAGTTTTTGATTGAGTTATAAATTATAACTATTATATATATATATTAGAAATTTTATAAAAAATTGTGCCCCTTAAGCGAGTGGGCCTGGACGGAGGTCCATATTGCCCCTCCTCAGGCCTAGCTTTGATACCGGAGAGTGTGTATTCCTAGTTAGAAACACCAGAATATAGAATGCTAAAGTGATCCTCACAAGCTCTTAAATTTCTTAACTAAATAAGAATATCGATAGAATACACTAAGAGGTTATTTGGTAAGCTCTTAATGATCATTAAGATCATATCTCTTAATGTTTCATAATCTCTTAACAATTAAATGGTAACCTTAATGTTGAATGTTTAAGATGTATCATTAAGATATTATATTTTAACCATTGAGCATTAAGTTTACCTCTTAATTATTAAAAACTATGGACCATTACGATCTAGTCTTTTAATGATCATTAAAAGGTAACCTCTCAATTAAAATTAAAAGACTATCAATCAGCCTCTAACTTTTAAAAAAAAAAGCTTATTCTTTAAATCGAACCAATGGTCTTTGTTTATTTTTTTCACGATCCTATAAATTCACATTGTGTATAGAACCATCCGGACTAATGATTTACTAAAAAAATATCAAAAAACATCTTATTTTACAAAAAATTTTAATATTTGATAAAATATAATATACTAATAGAAAATCTATAACTATTATTATTATGTTGGTTATATTATCTATATATATATAAACAAATACACACACACACATTGGGGGAGGATAAAGGGACACTTGTCAGTAATATAGGCATGCCTTTTGATTTTTCTTCAGGGCTCGTGATGACTCTTACAGGTTGTGAAATGGGTTACGGAAAATTTAAAATATGAATTAACCAGTCACGACCGTGAAACTCATCATGGGCCGTAAAACTAGAATCGTGAGAGCCTTCATGGGCCGTGAAAGAAGTAAATCACGGCCTGTGAACATCTTTACGGGGCGTGAAGGTTGTCGACGTATGTTTTGTTTTTTTAATTATTTATCAGTCTTTGTGATTATTTGTTTTTTATAATTATTTGACGTGACGTATTATTCCTTGTAAAACGTGTTTCAATTATTTTATTTGATATAATATTTTATATTCACTGATATATATAGAGATACATTTCAGTTTTTTATGAAAAAATATTGATCGAGATAAATAAAATGTCAGATCTGAGAAATAATAGAAGACGTGCGAATGAAGTTGGTTCTAACTCATGTGTAGTTGTTGAAAGTATTCCGAAATCAATTGATAACCATAACTGACGGAATGACAAAAATTGGTCTCGGAATATTATGGAGCTTTTACGAAACGGAGATGCTAAATTATGTAGGGTATATTGCATGGGTGTTGTGGATCTCCACTTACCATTTTGACGAGGGCTTCTTGGAAACATAGCTTTATGTTCAGATGTAAGATTTTAAATTAGAATTTGTTTTACCCTAAAATAATTGTTTTAATATATATTTTATTGTTATTTATAACATATTCAAGTGTGGACAAATAGACTGATGATCTGGCGATTTGAAGAAATAAATAGAATAGAAAAGTTGTCGGGTAATGATCGTTGGACGATTCTTCCATTTGAGTGGTTTAACTTAATACACATGGGATCCGTTGATAGTAATGAACATGCAGATGGGAGTAGAGATCTATATCCTACGTTATGGGAAATTGATACGGTAATATTATTTTCGTGTAATAGTTGTGATTAAATTTATCTAAAAAATCTATAATTGTGATATTAGTTTTTACAGGTGTACATACCGATCACTGATTATGATGAAAATTTGTATCTTTTTAAAATTTCTATGAAGCCACTACAAGTTCATTTATTCTTTCCTTATGAATGTCGTCTAAATACGTGTGATGATTCTTGGTGCATTCATCGTAATCTTTGGGCGATTATTATACAATTTGAATCGTATTTCCTTTATGTTCTTGGACGTATACATTATTGACAGCAATCTATGTAAGAAGAAATTGAAGAATTGTTAATGTCCGGTGAAACTATTTGACCTTTAAATGCAAGTCATATTGGTCGAGATTCAGGAGTTATTATTTGTATGTTATTACGTATACTGGTTCAAAATAGATCTTTAGAGTGGCATGAAAATAATTTATAAGATGCTTGCCTTAGATTCTGACGATTTATGGCAGATGAACTATATTCAAGACGAACAATGTAATTATTTAATAAATAGTATTTTTATTTGTTTATAATAATAATATGTGGACAATCTAAGATCGTTGTGGATGGCATTGTCACCCAAAGTCTAAGTGAAGCTGCACCTATCCCGTTCCAGTCCAATGAATTTCTTAGACGCTAGATATCATGAAACATATCATCGTATCGTTTTGCATTTTCATCAAGCCCCGCTATAAGTTTGGTATGAATAAAACGCCATTGATTTTCATCATATCCCAATCCAACTGCTACAGCCCAAAAACCACAATTAACGTTCGCATATACATCATCCGCACCCAAAATGTATAGGTAGAACACGGATGGAATAGAATCACGAAACCGGTAATAGTTGTTTTTATCTTCGTCCCCCGGGGTATATGAAAACTTTGAAGTTGGGATGACATATATTTTCCTCTTATTTTGAAAGACATTGATTGACTGCGTTGAAATGAACATTAATTAGTTATCACCACTGAACTTGAATGTTTTATCGTTCTTGCACGTATAAATAATGTCTGGGAGGGTCTAATATCACAGCTTGTTGTTTATCCTTTTTGGGACGACCGCATGTATTCGTTTGCACTTTCGGAGCTTTTTTATCAGTTTTTGTTGGATTTATAAGTGATTTTATCATAGCCACTACAAATCTTTTCATTTTTTCTGTTGAAAAAGTAAATGTTTTGTCACCATCTCCATTTTTTTTGTACATTTATTTTCTCCTCCCGTACAATACACGCAGGTGAAAAGTCAAGCTATCTCCAAAAAATATCAATGTCATCGAGTGATATATTTTAACCTAAATAATGAGTAACAAAATATAATATTCATGGTAAAATAATAAAACATAAATAATAGAATCTTAAATAACAAAATATTTTACCTGTTTGAAAATAATGATTTAATCTATACGCACATGGAACACCACAACTCGTAAAAAGATGACACCCACACCATGCGTTAGATGTCATTAGATGATGAATTCTGTTGATCTCACCAACCAAAATATTCAAAACCGCAATAGAAACTTTACCTCATAAGTTTAAAGCACTTTATGATTGTGTTGAACCATAAGCATGATTTTACTTTTGGTACAACTTTCTTTGATAGCGATTTCCTGTGTAACTAAAATTTTATTGATAAATGGAATAAATCTATCCATGGTGTTATTAGTTTTTTAGGTAAATTTTCAGCAATGAATGTTAGCTCTCCACTCGGTTCGTTGTGTGTTGACCGAAGTTATGATCTCTATCAATCCATACAGTCACAAATCTCTTTTTATAAGGGTCAAACCAGTTATTTTTCATGTACATCAAAACTCTTAATTAAAATAATATTATATTATTTAAATTATAAAAAATTATATTAATAAGAATAAAAATAACAATAACAATATAAAACTTACTTGAATGTTTTAGCACCAATTTTCGATAAAAGTGGTCAAAGTTGTACTCGAATATAACAAGCATGGCAGAGTTAATAAATACCGACCACAAATACTCAAAAGCGCTCCGTTTATCATTTGAAAAACTCGTGTTGCAATGTTTAATCATATTTTCCAATATATGTCATCTACAAAGTAGTCTCACGACATTTAGAAATACTTCTTCACACGCTTTCATCAAAGCAAGGTCTATGTCCATAAGTATAACGCGTGGTTCTATACACTTTTTCTCTAAAGTTTCTTTTAATTGTTCTAAAACTCATCTAAAATTAATCTGACGTTTAAGATCGATGAATGCATGAGCAACATAAAACTATTTCAGTGTTGATGTCACACCAACCATTTGGACAAATGGCATTTTGTAGACTTTTGTTTTATACGTTGTGTTTATCATCAACACATGCGGATAGGCCCGTCATAAAATGTGAGATGTGTAATGTATAAAAAATCCCGTCTATGGTATTTATGGCTTCATGTATGTGAGGGGTGTAAATATATTTATTTTGTTGTAGTATAGTTAAAAAACACCTGCATTGGAATTTCGCTGATTCTGCTAGAATTTATATTTTTATGCGGGCATTATATATCGTTCTTAAGGCTGACATATTTTTAGGATTTTGCTCCCTTAGTCTGCCTAAAATGTTTCGAGGATCAATATTTTGCTGTGTAAATTGCTTTACCATACAAATCTCTTTTTCAGTGAGCCTCATTGCGTATGCATGCCCTCGAGGTGTTAATCGGCTTCATGATTATGAGAATCATCTACAACAACTAGGATCCACCCACCTTTTTTTATTTAGTATTATCCCTGTAATTCAAACTGAGAATTTGTTTTTTTGGTGTCAGTGTTTCTAAGGGGGTGTTTGTTTTTTGAAAAAACCTCTTCCCCACCTCTTCGTCTGCGCGCTCGCAGATGCAGGAAGAGGTTTGTTTTTTGGAAGACGTTTCATTAAAAAACGTTTTCCTCACCTCTGGACGGAGAAGAGGTGAAACAATGTCTTCACACCTCTTCTAACCTCTTCTCTTCTAGAATGGTTAAGCCCTAACATCTGATTCCATCTCATTCCCCACCCATCTTCACAACCATCTTTATCTTCATCTTCACAACCATCTCGGCCGCCCCCCATCGCCACCGCGCCACCGCCCCTGCTCCCCTTCGGCTCCCTCCCCATCTTCACAACCATCTTCATCTTCATCTTCACAACAACATCCGACAGAGAAATGGTAAGCGAGTAATCTGATTCTGGAGGTCGTCAACAACGAGGTCCTTATCAGTGAGTTGTTGACAGAGGACGGAGGATTCGAATTCAAGAGAAGAGATTCGCGTGAAGGGTAATCTCTTTGTTGAAATGGAAAGAGATAAGGAGGGTTTTCCACAAAGTTTGGTTTATTATAATAATATGCAAGTATAAAACATAGAGGAATAACTTTATGTTTATTTATTTTAGAGTAAATTACAACAATCAATTCTAAATTTATTTATTTTAGAGTAAATTACAACAATCAATTCTAAATTTGGTTTATAATGTATTTCTATGATTTTTATTTATATATTAATGTATTATTTTTTTAGAGTTTAAAAAATAAATTTAGTTTAATTACAGAATATTTCAGCATTCTGCAGATGTTAAAAACAAACAGTCTTTTTCTTGCAGAGTGCAGACATTTGGTCCACCTCTTCTGCTGCAGATGTTTGCAGATGTGATCCGCAGACTGCAGACGTTTTCCTGCAAAAAAAACAACAGCACCTAAGAGTGGGTGCTCCTTTATATACTCCATCGTGATCACATTTTAACCATATTTTTACTACCGACCCACTTATGTTTTTTTCGACCTTTTCGTGACAATAACATATTCATTTTCACGACTTATATTAGTAACCCAATCAACCAATTCTTTACAAGATAAAAAAAACATAATAATTTTAAATATTATAATTAGTGATTATCAAATAACAAAACTTAATAATTATTTTATATCAAATAACTTAAAAAACATATGAATTACGTAATAACCTGATTCGTGTCATATAACCATTTTTTTTCAGATTCATCACCATACTCATCTCCGCTACTATCACCTCCATTGCCGCCGTCATCACCGTCGTTGCCATCGTCTCATCACCGCCGTAGTTACTGCCGAAACTTTTAACATTATCACCGTACTGTTCAGCAAAGTTATCACCCTTGTCACCGTAATAACTATAACCCTCGACGGGGTAATAGTTAGAATCAGAACCAAATAAATAATTGTTATCCCAAATTGACATCGTTAATAAAATGTATAAAAATATTGAATTTATCGATATGAAATGAATTAAAATCTGACGATTTATATAGAGTGTTACATAAAAATATTATGTCGAATCAAATAATTATTGAGGAATATTACATCGTATTAAATAAACTAATAAATACAAAATTACACCGTAATCAAGGAATATTACACCTTGTCAAATAATGTAATAAATACAAAATTACACCATAATCGAGGAATATTATATCGCGTCAAGAAAATAACAAATCGACAAACATTAGGGCTCGTGAAACATTTAACGGGCCGTTAACTTGAATCCTCACGGCTCGTAAAACATATTACGGGACGTAAAAAATGTGGTGATAAGAGACTTCACGGCCCATAAGATAATTGAATGACTGATATGATGTATAGCATATTTTACGGCCCGTAAGAGCACTTATGGACCGTAAGAGCTTTTACGGGCCGTAAAAAAGACGTCGGGTGTTAGTATAACACACCCCGTATACATTTTGCAAAGGGATATAATAGTTACTTTTGTTGAAACATATGGTTCAACTCTTTATGCAAGGGAGAAAAGTGGATATCAGGTTACATTTTTGGCTTAACACGTGTTCTCAATTTTTTTTATTGTTTTCAATTTTGACTAGATAAAATAAGATTATTGGAAACAACTTGAGAGGGGAGTCGAATTGATAGCTTAATTTCTTTTTAATTAAACTAATTGAATTATTGAAAAAAACATTAGTTTCTCTCATTACGAAGATACAAAACTGATTTTCAATAATTTCAATTTGTGAATTTTCTTTAATATATTTATTACTTAATTTGTTCTCTCTTTTTTCCTAATACATTTACAATATAATTTCTTTTGAAGTAATTCGTTGTGCCTCTGCAAAACATATATTTTTGTTTTTTCTTTGGTTTTTCCTATATTACAACAATGCTTTGTTTCAAATCAAATTATTTTACATGTTATTTATTATCTGTTCATGTCACAACATGCATATGTAACTTTTATTTTAGTTATATGTTAAACTTAATATTTGATTAATTTTTCAAAGCTTATTTGTTGTACAAACTGACGTATTTATTTATATATATATGTTTATAGCTATTGGTATATTTTGTTAATTTGGTAAAAGTTAATAGTGAATAGAGATAATCATTTAATAATTATAATAATAGTTATTGTTTTTATTTAAATATATCTTGACAATAATAATCATTTAAAAATAATTGAATAAATGTTTCTTTAATTGTTGTATATGTAATAGTTGTTTTGGTTGGAGGTGGATATAATTATGGTCTGGATCGAGGTGAGGATGATTAAGGTCAGGTTCGTTTGGGATTACTAGGTAATCAATAGTTTAAAGGTGTTGTATAGATGTAAACCAAATCGATTAACGGCTTGATTGTTTAGCTTTAATAATAATAATATCTTATAATTTGACTATTAAATAATAATATTTAGTAACTTATTTATTGAATGTTTATTAAACATTTCAACCAGTTAATTTTGACACATTCACATCTAACACATTTTAAAACTTTGTAAAATGTTTAACCTCTTTAGATTTATAGAGTTTTGGGTTTACTTGTCGGATCAAATAAAAAATATTTATGTGCGTACTACTATGTTTTGAGGTTTTCCTACGTTTTGACGTAAAAAAAATTCTTCTGAAATAAGTGGTCAAATTTAAATGGCTTTCTTTGATGGTATAAATCCGTGTTACTATACGTCTTAATGTAATTTTATTTTAAAAACGAGTCGGGACGATCGTAATTTATACTTTATCACATCACACTGCAAAACTGCACGTGTTTTTTGTACATATTTTGAGTTGGACTATATTTCGACATAATTTTATTTGAAAAAGAGACAGCTCATAAAAAACATGATTTCATTCAACAGTATAAATTCGAGTTAGTTTAAAGTTCGTCGTAAAGTTAGTATGAAGACAAATCGGGTCGACTGTTAGTATATACGTTATCATGTCATGTACAGTGTTGGCGCAACATATTGTTGCATTCACGTTTTGATATTTGTGATCATGGTGGAATTGTCCACGCAACGCACGGGTCGAAAAGACCTAGTTTTCTTAAAACTAGAGTTGTTCTCAAACTGGAATTTCCTGACGTAAAGAAATTAAGTCGGTGTGGCCAATTAAAAATTTGATGCTTCGGTTTTAAGTTTGCGTTTTAGATTAAACCAGTCTCTCTCTCTCTATATATATACAC
>CM046456.1:66796895-66956895 GCA_025506515.1 Flaveria trinervia | reverse complement strand
CAAAACCGGCCAAACCAAACCATGAATATCCCTACTTAAAACCACCGGCCAAACCAAACCATGAATATCCCTACTTAAAACCAATCTGGTCACCAAAAAAATACAAGTGACCCGATGTAACCGGTGATGGTTCAACATTGTGAACGAACAAGCAAGGAGTATACTTAGCTCTCTGATTTTCACAATGTTGGTTCCTACATAAATATATATTTACTAGTAGTAGAAAAAGAAATTTGGTAGTGTCTGCTCAAGAAAGTTGTTTAATTTCAACCCATTTATGCTAAACAAATTAGTTAAAACTAGTATAAAGCACTCGTATTGCGGCGGGGGCGTATAACCGTGTCAAATAGCACCAATGTCACACCATTGTCAGGACCACAAACACCGGAACAACTCGTATTAAATAGAAAAAATATGAAAAAATTAAACCGAACGGAAAGTAGATCCAAAACGTTAAACCACTTACATGAAACGTAAAACATTAAAAACAATAACTAAATCAATCTAGGACCCACATGTTGTCACGAGGCCGTTAATCGAGGGGTAAATATACGTAACAACGTTGAACCACACATGAAAGTTACGACATGTAACTCTTAAAATTTTTACTGAAATTTAAAACGAAAACTTCTAAGAGATGAAAAATATGAGGGAACAAAGCTGATAAGAAAAAACTATAAGGGTTAAATTATAAAAGTATTGAGTTAAAAAAAATAAAAAATTAGATAGTTATACTATATGAAAAAAAGTTGTACAGTTGATAATTCAAATATATATAATAGGTCAAGCTAAGCTATAACATTGATTAAAAAATGAAATGGGTCAAACCGAGTGAAACTCAAGAAGCATTGTGATGCTTATAGCTTTTCAAATATATCTTCCTAGAATCTTGCAACGTTCAAATTTAAATTTTAAAGTTGAAAAAACTAAAAGCTAAAAATCAAAGGTAACACAATAAACTAGATTTCTAAGTTTAAATATATCGCTACTATCAAAATTCAATATTAAATTAAGCATGTCAAATATAATTAATTAAATTAATATATAAATCAAACTAGTTCAATAATGTTAATTATTACATCTAAAATGTCAATAGAATTAAAACATCTCAAAAAGATCATAAAATTAAATTATTAACAAAGACTAAAACAGAAAACCTAAGATTGTGTAATTTTTTTAAGTTTTAAAAATTGAAAATTAAAATTAAAAAAACAAAACAAAACTACACTTGTGGAGTTTACAGAGAAATGTAGAAACAAAATCAGTGATGAAGAGTTTCATAACGCCAAACACAATAAAAATATTTAAACAGAAAAATAAAAATAAAAAAGCTTTTAGGTATCTAGAATTTAAAAATGAATATAAAGTTTATTTCCTTCTAAAAAAAAGTCAAAATATCTTTAGATAAGTAAAAGCAGCTAAAAACCATTTTTTAGGCGATGACGCCCTTATGATAAAAATTAAAAAATATAAAGATTACGCTTTCAAAACCTTGAAAATTTTTAAAAGAATATTATAAAAAATAAAAATAAAAATTACCCCTTATTGTTGATTGAATATTTTAAAATAGGAGCCTTTCAATTTGCTGCCCCTTTTTTCTGAAATTGTCAAGATTTTGTTTCTAGATGTTAGCGATATTTGTGCTTACTGCAACACCAACCAAAAAAAATTTTAAAACCCTCTCCCACATTTTGAGATATATGGGTAAGTCAAAGGTTAAGAGTCAAATGACAAAATTACTCTTTTATTTACTTTAGTTTGGGCGGGAATTTGCATGTAAAAACGCTTCTGGTGATGACACGTGTCACATAATATAAACGTTTATTAGGATTAGATTTCATATCTGGTACGTTAATGTTGGACATTCCGGAAGAATCGTCTCCTAAGAGACATCCTAGTTGTAAAATGGCGTACTCCCAACCATATATTATAGGTTCTAAGTCCTAAGGAATACAAGTATTTTATAAAATTAAACATAAAGTAGTAAAGTAGGTATAATGTAAAAGGTGTTAGCCAGTTTAAAATATATAAAAAAACTAGTACATGGTCACGTATTAGTAACAGATTAATGATGGAACAAATGCTATTACCAAAAAGGTCATGGAAATCAGGAAATGGGGACAATTTTCACGAAGGCTTTTTCGTCGGCATAAATATCGATCCATGACTAATTGCATAGAAGAAATAATCACACAAAATTAAAAATATGAGTCAAATTCGTCGCAAAAAGATAACTTATAGAATTAATAACAAGTTAAAAAAATGCATCGCTAATTAATTAATTAAACTTACTCATCTTATTAAAACAACTCAAATATTAACATTAGTAAATTTCAATTTTACTCCATAGGATTTACAAAAATATCAATTTTGCTCCATCTTATTAAAACAACTCAAATATTAACCTTATAAGTTGTTTCAATTTCAGTCCAAATGTTTTATTATTTTGGATTTAAGTTGAAACAACTAATAAAACTTTGGATTGAAACCGAAACAACTTATGAAATTTTTAGTGCTAAATTGCTGTTTTTAATAAAGGAAAATAATTATTTTTGTTAAACCTTAGAAAGCAAAATCTTTTGAATAAACTAAAACAACTTATTTTTAATCTTTTGAAGTAAAATTGTTATATTTTTGCATTGCTAGTTAATTAATTAAACTTACTCATCTTATTAAAACAACTCTATTAACATTTTGCTTTTACTTTCTCAAAACTTTAAAGTCATGAACAGCTCTTAATTAATTAATTAAACTTACTCATCGCTAATTAATTAATTAAACTTACTCACCTTATTAAAACAACTCCTATTAACATTTTGCTTTTACTTTCTCAAAACTTTAAAGTCATGAACAGCTCTTAACTTAAAATTTTCAAACTTACCATTATTAACTTTAAAGCCACAACATCAAGAGTCAAACAACTATTTTACACTCGAAGCACTCCATGTCTTCAAATATGAGCTTCTAGTTGCCCATTAAAAGCATCAAATATGCATGTCGGGAAACCATTACCAAGCGCGAAAGTCTAAGCAAAAAGTGTTAGGAAATATGCGACTTGAGAAGCATCCATGGTTGCAATAGCAAAACCATATTAAGAAAACAAATATATACTATGATTCACTCGTTTAATCTGATCTAGCTACGTTTGCTGTAAAATTCTAGAGACCTTTTCAACCAAGAGATATCATTTATACGCAACTAGTTCGATGTGGCAAAAAAGCAATTGTTAAGATTCTCGTTCATTGGCAAAGATTCCGTGTGACTAAAGCTACTTGGGAACATTTTGTAGGATTCTTGTTCTTTATAGGGATCGTATTGTTACGTATTGACAAGAAATTTAGGCAAGAATTACCAATTGTAATTTTATAAGGGATCATAGTGTAAACTGTTCAAACAGCTTAACTAACAATTAAATAGTTGTTTAAGGTGGTACTTATGACTAGAAAAGAATGAAAGGAAGCAAAGTCGCTATCATTTTATTCAATGTCTCTCTTTTTAAAAAAACTAAAAATAAAAAAAAACTTATAAAATTAAAAGTCCATGGTTATTTAAGTAAAAATAGTTGGTCAAATGGTTATTTGGGTAATTTTCCCTTAAAAAATACAATTCTAAATTTATTATGATCTATAGTAAATTTAAAACAATTTTTTACATTTTTTACAAAAGTTAACTCATTCAACAAAGAGCTTATTAGTGCGGATAATTAAATAAAAAGCAGACCATCATGAATAATCCAAACTATAAAATAATTGATCGATAATAATTCATAATATTAAATTGGCCAGTAACAATCTTAACTTTTATTTTTGTTACCAACAACAATCCCGATAACATAATTGTTAAAAATTTACGTTTGATTTCGACTCAGTTTCGTTCACAATATAGAGTGTGAACGAAATGAAAAAATATACAAGCTAAATCAAGCTTAAAACAAGTACAAATCGAGCGTGAATGTATAATAATTATACTACTAGGATTGTTGTTGATAATAAAAATATAAGTTAAGATTACAACCGTCAAAATCAATAGTATGAATTACTATCGACCAAATAAGTAATAGTTTGGATTATTAAAATTCAATTCGCCTTATTTATATATCATTGTGCCTCATTTTTACAATTTGAAAGACTACCACAAAGTATATTTACTTTTAAGAAAATCCACAAAACCAAAAATTTTATTATTTATATTTTAGAGTTAAACTCGATTTTCGTCCCTGAGTTTTGCAAATTGTCTCTATTCAAGTACCAACGTTTATTTTGTCTCTATTATTGACTTGAGTTTTACAAATCGTTTCTATTTTCGTCCTTTTGACTAACGGTGTTAATACTTTCTGTTAGATTTTTCAAAATGACCAAAATACCCTTGAGGGCTATAAAAAATATCACAAACTCACTTTTCAATTTCATCTTAGTCTTACTCTTTCTTCTTTCTCCACAACACCACACACCACCGCCGCCACACACCACCTCCACCACACACCACCTCCGCCACACACCACCTCCGCCACACACCACCTCCGCCACACACCACCTCCGCCACACACCACCTCCGCCACACACCACCTCCGCCACACACCACCTCCGCCACACACCTCCTCCGCACACACCACCTCCGCCACACACCACACCTCCGCCACACACCTCCTCCGCACACACCACCTCCGCCACACACCACCACCTCCGCCACACACCACCTCCGCCACACACCACCTCCGCCACACACCACCTCCGCCACACACCACCTTCGCCACACACCACCTCCGCCACACACCACGGCCACCACACAACACGGCCACCACATAACACCACCACCACACAACACCGCCACCACACACCACCACCACCACACATCACGCACCTCACACCCGCACCACACACCACCGTCACTACACACCACTGTCGCACCGTCACCACAGAACACCGCCACCACACACCACCGCACCTCACACCCACACCACACAGTACCATCACCACACACCACTATCGCACTACCATCGCACCTCACATTCGCACTACACACCACTGCCACACCGCTACCACATAACACCACCACCACATACCACCGCACCTCACACACACACCACACATCACTATCGCACCGCCACCACAACACCACCGCACCTCACACCCGCACCACACCACTGTCGCACCGCCACCACACACCATTGTCACCACATACCACTACCGCATCACCACCACACAACACCGCATCAACACCACCACACCACACATCATCCATGAATACATCGCCTCCTACAAAATGAAATGCCATTACACCCAATTCATCTTTTAATTTCTTTTCTTTTTGTGCGTCTCTTCCAAGAATAACCCTGTCAAAACCCTAATCGGTGCTAACCACACCTCTACCCGATTGTGCTCCCATTAATCTCACAAACATCAAATTGTTCGACTAATCTGCTCGATGATGAGAAATTTGTGACGACGGCCGACGATTCATCGTCGATGACGCTACACTCCCTTGCTACAGGATCTTATGTGTGGTGGCGGTATTGTGTGGTGGCAATATTATGTGGTGGCAGTATTGTGTGGTGGCGGTGGTTTGCGATGACGATGGTTTACGGTGGCGATGGTGGTGTGTGGTGATGTGGAGAAAGGAGAGAGAGAGAGAGAAAGAGAGAGAGAGAGAGAGAGAGAGAGAGAGAGAGAGATTGAAAGACATAGGATGTTTTTATAACCCTTAGAGATATTTTGGTCATTTTAAAAAAATCTAATAAAAAATGTTAACACCCTTAGTCAAAAAGACGAAAATAAAAGCGATTTGCAAAACTCAAACCAATAATGAAGACAAAATAAATGTTAGTACTCAAGTGAAAATAATTTGCAAAACTCAAAGACGAAAACCAAGATTAACTCTATATTTTATATAACATTAGTATATTATTTTAAAAAACTCAACCCACGATGTGTCCAGTTGTGCAGACTCGAGTACAATTTGTAAGATTTCATTAATGTGTCTAACCCATAGCAAGAGTCGTCTATTATAATGTCTTTTATAAGCCCCACACAGAGCACAAAATAAAGAGAAAAAAAACTTCGTTTAAAAGGTGCGATCGAGTCGATCATGATCTATCCTAAAGCTCAAGTACGCCTTGTTTTAAGCTCTGAAGCTCGGGCTAGTCTGTTATTATTTACAAGTTTTGAATTATTTGATTTAAATAATCTGTAGTTAGTTTTATAAACATTGATATCTATGATTGTTATATAATATAACATACCGTAACCACAACTATAACCAAACTCTGTAGATATCATCCATAGTCAAGTTATTAAAATAAAGAATGTAATGCACAATCAAAATAAATTAGACCATCAAAAACACCATGCACAACAGAATAGATAAGCAGCACACAATGAGCATAGGCAAACAAACTTTACACACAAAGTGATCAATATATAGTAGGTTGTAGAAAACATACGATAAACAACAATATACATGGGATCATAAGTCATCCATACGTAAAAGGAAGTAAGAAAAATCATCCGTACATAAAAGAAAAGAAAGAAAAGTCATCCATACATATACAATATATAAAGCTCAAGAAAAAACACAGAGTGTCAATAAACAATCAAGCGATAACAAGCAAAGACTACTAAAATGATAATAAAACAAAACGAATTCCCTAAGACATAACTAAGACATGCATAAGACATATTTGAACCCTCATCTACACATCCTTAACCTTAATCATACATGTCCAGGTACTTCTATGCTGGACCATGTCATCAATAAGATGCAACTCCAATAAATCATCTCCTTCTGATTCACTGCTTCCCTCCATCTAAGGGTATCGACTACCCTAACCGATGTTATCATTTGCCTACTCTTGACATACCCAGAGCGTTTAAATCTTCCATCTCCTATCTTATCAGTTATATTAGCTAATCCTAATCTATCTCTAAATAGATCCTTTCTTATCTGATCTAATCTTATGTGCCTATATATCCACATCAACATCTTTATCTTCGTTACCTGTGTCTTTATAATAGCACAACAATGTATAATATAACATATATATAATTTAATTATTTTATCATAATTTTATATTTAATGATAATATTTTAAAATTTATACTTAATTAATACGCCAACCAGAAACTACAAATAAAAATTACACACAAGTATATGCTCCTGTTGACCTGCGAGCCTAGTTAAAATACACCAATGTGCAACTTTTTTTAGTCGCCACTCTCTAATTTATATCAGTTATAACCAAAAACATATTATATGACATAATCCGGTCAAATAAAGTTAATTTCAAAATTTGAATATAGAATATAATCTACTTCTACTCACAATAACTAAATCTTAAACTACATTGTAGAACACAAAGACTGAATCCAGATGGAAACCAGTGATCTATTTTCAGCCATTGGATTTGATTGTATTGTCAACTAGGAAGAGTACCAGATCATCTTGACCCTAGAAAACCAAATAAAATTCTCAACGTTATGGCTGATGGAAGTAGTGTCAACACGACTCGTGTACTTGTTGAAGTGCCCTTTCGGGTTAGGTGCTGACTGTTAACACAAACTGGTCAAATGGGTCGAAAAAAGTTAGCTAAAAGGGATCCGGTTTAAATGGGTGAGAGACGCCAACGTATATTTTTTATCAATGTGCTAAATTATTTTATTTACTGTGGTAATACAGTTTGTGACTCTGTGTGCCCTCTAATTATTTCTAAAAATGGTCAAAGTATTTGTGGATCAATGCAAGCCGATGTCAGTACTAAAAATTACCTGTTCGGACATGAACCTATTTTGACCTGTTTTTCCCAACCCGGAACTTTTGTCACCTAGGAACAAAACATACCTTTTTACAGGACAAGTCTCAAGCCTCTTTTCTTGTGATCCTGATATTATGAACCACAAAATTAGTGGGCAAACTAAGAAAAGACATACTATTTGTGCCACAAGCACCCAGTCCCAATTGGTGCTTTTCGAAGACGTACAATTTTTGTGCCAGACACAAAGTGCACGTCTTTGAGCATCATTTTGGGTGAGTGTGAACCAAATTTTATGCATCTGGTGAATCACTGTAATGCTGTATTGGGTTTTGGTTAACGATATCGGTTAATAAGTACTTGCCTGAAACAATAAATTCCAAGAGCTGTTGTTATCTCATGAATGACTGATGTAGCAAAGTGTAGATACAGTGCACCTGGTTGATGGTTTACTATTAGTCAATCATTTATATACCCTTTGATGCAAAAGAAATGCTGAAACTTTGTAAATGAAAACCAATGTTATTTTGCTTAATGATGACAATTAAAATACATAATTTTACTAAAAGTTGCAAAAAAGATGTGTTCTAATTTTCATGGGAAATTCCAAAGATGGAAACTCCCATAATTTTATAATCATGTTACAAGGAAACTTAAATTACTTTAATTAGATAATGTCATGATTAACAATCAGACCTGTGTATAGACAGAAGCCGAGAAGAACCCATTTGTCATCAACTAGGGGAATTCTGCCACACATGAATATAATCAACTATACCAGCAGATTAAGAAATGAAAATTTCACTATATCATTACAAAATTTCCATAAACAAAAGTGTGTTTTGAAGTCAAATATAACATACCCCTCATTTAACCAGGCAGTGAGTGCATTTGCAATTGCAAGTGGGAGATAGAACAAGGACTGGAGTATAAGCAAGGAAAATAAAATGTCAATGTCATTACTTTATACATTTAGTTTAACAAAAACAACTTTTAAACATATTATATATTGTTAATATATATTCAATGCATGTGCTGGTTCTTTACTGTATTGCAGTGAACCAAAAAAATAAAAGGGAAAAAGCTACTATACTACTTGGATAAACCCACCCGACCTATGACTGTTTCACCAACTTTGATCGATCCTATAAAAAATACTAGAATTAACAAATATTGTAAGAAAACAGAAATCCTGGTAGAGAAACCTAACTTGGGCTAAACACAAGTACACCCCAATGATAAAATAACAAATGTTGTAATTAATATCCCTTCAGTTGGATCATAGATGTTAATCATGCCAAACTTGCATCTTAAACTCTTGCTACGTACCAGAATCTAGAAACCGGACATGAAAGCATATCTGGGACTGGGGTCTGGAACTTGAAATACCGGACAGGAACAGGAAAACTAAAACAAGAATAGAAGCAGGAATCCACAACATCTGGAGCAGGGATGTGAGTTGAAAACCAGGTGGAGGGACATGAACTGAAAACCAGGTGAAGAAGGGACAGGAACTGAAAACCAAATCAAGAACCGTAGCAGAAAACCCAAACAAGAACTTGAACCAGAACATAACAATATAACATGGGCAGCAATTGGAACCGAAACAGGCGAATAGGCAAGAAAACAGGAACAGAATCACAGGCATGAAACCATAACAAAGACATGAGCAACTAACAGGAAAAGTCGAAATAGGGGCAACAAATCTGCAAAAACAGAAGTTCATGTCTGGACAGCAGCAGTGGTTCTCGGGAGATCATGTAAAGGGTAGTTTTCTAGAACAAAAGACAGCATCAGTAAAACGAACGAAGACACTTGAACTGAACTTTTGAGAGCAACAAAGCAAAACCGATCTGACTGGCAGTGAAACGGATTTCTGACGGCAAAAAAACGGCAGCCCAAATGATATTCTGGCAGCAGATTGTTGCGGCTGAGGTGCAAATATCGTTCCTAATAATAAAACAACTAATAAAAAAATTAACAGACCCATTACCCAGTCCCACCCATATTTGCCACTTCTATTACAGAAACCTACTTCATTACCAAAATTAGGAAGGCTAGTAACAAATAACAGAATCTATAGTAGTAGATATATGGTAGCTAGATTCTTAACAAAACCAAACTTACCATGGACATACTAGTTTTCAATCCCTTAGGCTCATCACACAAGTGGGCCAATATCATCCTTCCCTGCAAACAGATTAATATTTAGCCTTCGCTCAAAATGTCATAAAAGTGGGTTGTTAAACTATTAAATTTGGAAGTTGTGAAATATTCGATATACATATTGCAGGTCTATCTGGTGTGAAACTAATTATATATAGAATGGACTTGTGCTTAATTATCACTCAAAAGTTGGCAGCCAATTATAATTTTACTGCAAAGATTATTGACAGATATATTTAAATAATACTAAAGATAAGAGATGATCAACAAATTCTAAAGATTAGAAAAGAAATGACAAAAGGGCGCAACTAGAATTACACTCTTACCACAAGGAATCCAAATGCCAGTCCAATTCCCATAACAACCATATGTGGGTATCTCCCAATCAAATCATATGGAGACATATAATCCCTGGACAAGAAATAATACTTTGACTGAGAAGAATTATAAAGAATTAACCCTCCATCACAGAAAATTGGAAGTCTTTCACAAATAATAAAATGCCTAAGATGCTCCTCAAAAAGACAAAGTTGAGAAAGCTTGTGGACTACAGTCAATTTCACTCATATCTTGTAACAATTGGTAGCAACAAAAAGCTAGACCGTAGACTTGTGAAAAAAAATTCCAACAAAAGGGGCTAAATGCATAAAAGAGTATCCAACTTTGGTCCAAATTCTACTTTATCAGAACATTCTAAGGAAACTTATTTCAAGGTAAATTATTTTCAAAATTACGATTTGAGGCAATTTTACCTGGTCCAAACATTTATAATCTTACCCAATCCAGACATTACTTTCAATTAAGCATGGCAATTTTACCCCCAAACATTTGTAATTGTACATGATCCAAAAGTTAGTAATCTTACATGACCAGTTGTCTTAGCTAATTACTTTCAATTAAATACATGGCTTTTTTGTGGTCTAAAAGTTGGTTACACAAATCGGACCAAAGTTGGTTACCTTTTATGATTAGCCAAAAACAAAAATAAATGGTGCCTTATTTGGGACAAACCAAAATGGAAGTGTTGCGATTTTGGAATTAAAAAATTAAATTACAACAAAAACTTGAGCATGGGGAATAAATTTACAGGAAGTGGTGTATACCATATTAGAACTACTGCCAATAGTACACCAAATGGGACAAGCTGGCACAAAAAGATACAAAATGTCCAATAAGTCTACTAATCTATCAAAAACCAAGATGTCAGTTATCCGTAAAAAATGCAGTTACCATAGCCAAGGCCTTTAGCATGCTTCCATTTCTCATGCGTACAACCTTGTAAACATTTTGCACACTGGACGCAAAAATAAGAACAAGTCAAAGTCAAAAGAGAAATAGGAAAAAAAAAACGAACTACTCCTGCCAACTCTGGAATGCATAAGTGATATTTTCTAATTTTGATATGCAAAACCATCTGAGTATGAAGCAAATGTAGAATATCTGGTTCATTAAATGTTATTTCTTCTTTTCCTAAGAGTTTCAAGGGTTAATATATTGGTTAAGGACATCATGGCATCATGCTATACTGATATGCAGTAAAGAAAAGAAGAATTCCTTACTTAAATGTGACTGTTGGTATAACGGCAAAAACTATCATCAAAAACAAAACAGCTCCATAGGTAGGGATTCCTGAATTCAATTTTATGAAAGATCAATCTAGCAAATCTTTGTGGGTGTTAGTGTTTGGGGAGAGAGAGCTATATATAACATATATTTCTGCAGGTGTGTGTGTGTGTATCTAGAGAGAGAGGAAAGTACTGTACCATCTATAAATGGAACCCAACCAAGCAAGGGAATAGACTTCCCAACATCTTGTGCCCACCACTCTGCACCTGGAATTACAATGACGGAAAATGAAACATTTATATAAGCATACATATAAGATTGTTACAAAAGGATTGAATAGAAGATAAATGAAGCCTAAAAGTTGTATACCAACTACAGCGGTAAAAAAGTGTGCCATGTATATTAGCATGAGACCCTCTGTGGGTCCATTTACGGCTGGAAGGATTAATGTGTTGGTAAAATAACTGCAAAATGAAACCAACTTCAGTGTATTTTTTAAGCTGGCAAGCTCAGATAACACAGCATTTTTATTTAAAGTAAAACCAGCTAGGTTAAGCATTTAATACAAAAAAAATAACAGTACTCCATAACCTATAACAGAAAGCGTTTAGATGTGCTTTCATTGTCTGAAGTTTTATCAAGCTTAAAATGAGATGTTTTGAGTGTTATATAAAAATGACCACAAACAACATTGGTGAAAAAATCAGAGATGGTTTATAAAATGGAAATAAAAGCCTCCCAAATTAGGTTAAAAGAAAAGATATATAAGTATGTGACTTCACCTTTAAAATAATCTATTTTTAGCCACTAATGAAGTTGATTATTTGACCCGTAGATAATAACATAATCAGAAGCATGATCTGTTTACCCAAAACATTTAATATGGATGATCATAACTTCTGGTCGAAATAATCAGAAAATCATATCAAAGCGCAAATTCAAACACCCCCTTAATTTTTCTGTCAAGCTCATTAAGAATGTAATATTTGGAGAAAAATCCAGAATAATGTAGTACTACATAAACAAAATAATTACTTGGTCTACTTACTGTTCCCATGTTGCTCCATAGAATGGAACAGCTGATATCACCCAAAACCAAAAGGTGTATCTTCCACACATAGCAGTGCTTCCAAAAGCCAATGCCTCCAACTGAGTTATATATTAATTAATAAATCAAAAAAATTATTGTTGTCAAATAGGGTTACAAGAGCTTTATGCGCCAAGAAAACTAAACGAAATATCAGATATTAAGTGGCTAGCGTTGGGATGTCTTGGATTAACCTAGCCCTGATTTCATAATAAACCACAAAAGGAATATTGAAAGAACTTAAAGGGCTACTTTCAACGAATAGCATTACAAGAGTACTATATTTGTAGGCTTGAGATCCTAAGATACTTGCACTACAATAATAATATATTTACAGTATGGTACCCTTAGGTTTGCTACAAATTATAATAAAACTAATATACTCTAATTATAGTAGGAATACCAATTAAGTGCAATTGGACAATGAGGACCACAACTAAAACATAGATTTGAGAGGTGAGGGGGAAGACATACCGCACAAGCTAGTGCATCGCATCCTGCAGATATTAATAAAAAAACCATAAATTTACATAATTCAACATAATTTCAGAAAGGATAAAAAGTGCCATCAATATAATTACCATGATCAAAAAGTTCTCCCAATGGACTAGAAGAGTTTGTCCTTCTAGCTTGCTTTCCATCAACCGCATCAAAAGTCTAGCATAAAGTATAAAGATATGGGATTTTAAAAACAAAACCAATTAAAAAAATCATACCTGAATGAGTAAATGGCCACCTATGCTATTAATATATGCATTTGTTATAAAAAACAAAAATCCAAAAAGATAAACAATACAAATACTGAAATAACACTTCATAATGGTAAACAAACCTGGTACAAGAAGAGGAGTAATCCATGGGCAAAGTGAACCCATCTTGGTGGTGGGGAATCCAATTGAGGTGAATATATCTAGAACATTCTCAAATATAGTATAGAAATTAGGAATAAGAGCCAAACATCGATATTTTTATGCGATAAAAATGGGAAAGAGATACTCATTTACAGATTTACTCCATCAATTAAAAATTATTGTCTACAAACTAAAAATAATTGAAGGTTTGCACAACTCATGCAGATGTTAACTCACAGCATGCACATTTTAGCCATAATACATATGAGATGCCAATTAACTTGGAAAACTAGCTAGATTTATTGGTAAGGGTAAAATGGGGAAATAAAAAATTTATACCAATTCAATTCTTTATAGTTGAAAATTATTTTGGGACACATTAAAATAGTAATGTAAATAACAATTTTGGGACTAAGGAAATGGCACTTATCACATGTGAATTAAATATCCTACTAGAACAATTATTTTGCTGGAAAGATGACTAAACACGAAGTCCATGCCAAAAATTATAAACACAAAATAGAACTAAAAGCTTTCATGATTGAAAAAAGACAGCATTTAAATAGTTAAACAGTGCAACATACTCAACATGAGAGACACCAAATGCTTAGTATTTACTATGTATGTTATGGCATAAATAAGAAATGGAGCACTCACATAGCCAAGTGATGCAGACATGAGCAAGAACATGAATCCTGTTAGTGTAATCTAAAACAAGAAATGTATAAGAAACAAGAATTGACCAAAAAGATCTAGATTATACAACAAAGCAAGATAAGATAGTTTAAACATTTTACCATATTGGGTCTAAAAAGCATCCATGACATGCAACAAGAAGATACAGAAAATTAGTAATGTATAGAAAGGGGTAAAAAAAGATACATGTGCCTAGGCATTCATCCAATTGTCTATACAATGCAATGTAGTCAGTATAACATATGTGTGATAAAATTTCTATATAACAAAATGCATTTTGAATTTTACTAAAATTAGGGTTCTAGATCTTAGTTCAAAGTAGGATGAAGATGAATATGAAGAATTATAGATTTTGGGTTCATCTTGATTAAATGTTAGAATTTAATCTCAACAATAGTTATACCTTTATAACAAAAATGTTATAAATATTAAAATTATAAATTTGAGCTTAAAAAATAAAAATACAATGATGAGGATAGTTTTGTACTTTAGTCACTTTACTCGGACAAGGAACCAAAAGTGTTGAGGAACTAAATAGTGAATACCACACTGACCATTAATTTAATAAACAAATTCTTCATCATTTTGGCCACAAAATTTTGCAATGAAATCATTTATTCACTTGCATACAAATAGAAATAATCAATAACTTTCTATCAAAAGAAAAAATATGAACAAAGCTTACGGCATCCAAAGAGGGAAGAAAGTAACAAATCGGCTCCAAAATGGTTGCAGGACATATTTTGCAAGATAAGAGTGATCAACTCCACTGTATTTGTATTTATGCAATGCATTAATGCCATGAACACCTATATATCCCATTGGGTATACCACAACTTAGTTTTGCAACCTGCATATTATAGCAAAGAGATGCAATCATAAATTTTATATTACTAAAAAGAGGACATAAATATCACATACATTATCAAAATTACTAAAAGAAACATCTAATTTTTGGGTTTATTTTGAAAGTCGTACACATCTTACAAGGGATTGCTATTTCACTTCTTGATGATGGTTCATACTAAACCTTTTAGTTTTTAAGTAATATTCTCTGGAATGACCAACAACTCTTTCATATATATGATTCTCTTCATGATTTTACAAAAGCAACTACCATTCTTGTATGATTGTAGGGAATTTGATAATGCTTTATCGATTAGTGAAACAAATACTAATAAACTCAAAGACAACAAGATTGTGCTCTTCATAGTGTTTGTGATACTCTATTAAATATATCTAGAAATACGCCTACTTTGACAACTGTGTTCACAATGAATGGTTCCAACTTATAATTTTGACACTTTCTCTTATTGTAAATCTTCCCCAAGCAAATTCCAAAAGAACCACCTAGTTAAGTAGTTCATTTTTATATGGCATCTGGTATTGTGCTTACAACCTACTAATGTCTTGTGATCTCTTTGTCCACATGCCACCACTATTGCAACCTCACCCGCATCATTTCCATAATCTACACCCATTACCTTCATCTCTAATCACCCACCCATGAAAACTAGTTACCAAAGTATCTATAAACAAGAAACAAGAGCGCTTTAATCTATCATATAATGTATCTTATCCGAAACCTTTAGAAAATCATCATATATCCAAATTGTATCATACTTCTTACCATGTGTTCATGCGAACGTGTAAATTTCGACAAGATAGTTGTAAATCTTCCATGCTTTGAATAGAAGATAAGGGTGGCAAGTGTAAGCCATTATTTTTCTAGTCAAAATAGTTATTAAATATTAAGTATTTGGTATCATGTTAATTATCCTTAAAAGTCTATAACTACATCAAAATTTCCTTAGGATACTTAGCTTTGTGTCCCTAAGACATAATGGTCATTCAAGTCATAAATTAATTTCAAATATTGCAAGGACAATGAGAATGTTCATAAATATTTCTTTCTTCCTTGGCCACTCTCTATCTTAGCATATCGATATCCGATATGCACAGCTTCATCCAGTACAAAGGAAGTTTTTTTAGAACAATATACAAATTTAATTTATTTGAATTTTGGAAAATCAAATGCATTGATTGAAAATAGTATAACTAAAACACTAAAATCCATAGTCCATTACATCTTGAATCACAAAGTCAAGTTTTTAAAGAAAAATGATGTGCTTTTAAGGGTTATTTATCAAAACACAAAAACATGGATGTATACCAGAATTTGCTTGTCTAGGCATACAATATAAGATCCTAAGAAGCAAAGACACATAGTATGATACAAATGGTTCATATGGATACATACACATGGTTTTCCAAAGGATATGAATAAGATACATTATGCAATAGGTTAACTTGTGTTTGTTATTTATTTAAAGAATCCTTGGTAACTAATTTTATGGGTATGTGATGTTCAACTGATAATGCGTAAGGCACATGGACCATGAACATGATGTGCCAGATGCCATAATTTTTGTAGACTGGTTGAGGAAAAAGAACATAGAGTGTAAGATATCATCTTCCTAGTCACAAGCATCTGGACCATTTAAGTGCACAAAACAAGAGAGGGGGAGAACCATTCAATTTAAACACACAATTGTTAACCTATGTGGTATATTAGGATATATTCCACATCCACACAGAGTGATAAATACAACTACAGGCAAAGTTGAGTGGTTTTTGGACTCGTTAACCAAAAAACAAGAATGACATTTCCTAATTATAAGTTACACAGAAGTAGTTATCTAACAAAATTAACTGATTTAATGATGACAGAATGTCGTAAAATGGGTGCATAATCTGAAGAAGATGACAGATAAATTAGGGTTTAAGACTTTCTTCCATGTGTTTTTCTCCTCCAATACACACAGCTTCTAAAAAATAAGCTATCAAATTAAAAGTGCCAACAGCCTCCTAACACATTACAGTTCAACACATTGTTCAATTCTCATAAACTAACACCAAAAGTCGATCTACAACAACAATAACAAAACAGAAACAATCAACAACAGAAAGCGGAAGATAACAAACAGATCGAGCGAAAGAAGCACTTCGTTCGATCGATCCAATCAGTTGGAGTAACAATGCTGAACTTGATTGCTTGAACAACCAAATCTCGAACAATCCGTCGCCGTTGCTCCGCCGTGTGACACGACGGACAACGGCGGCCGGAGTCGACGACGGAGGTCGGAGAGTTGGTGATCGGAGAAGAAGGTGAGATAGAGATGAAGAAGCTTACAGTGCCGTAGAGTGATTCCGCTGCCGTTGGATTCGTTGTTTACGAGAAGATTGCTGTTTAGGGAAAGGGTGTGATTCTTCCTTTCAGGATTAGGGGGTCGCGTTGGAAAACGGTAAATTTTAGGATATTCGAATAAATTAAAGTTAGACCATTATTGTTTTGGTTTTTTTCTTTTTTTTTAAATACAATTATGTTAGAGATTTTGTTCCAATACGATCTGCGTGGATGATAGTGATAAAAAATATGATAGACACATGCGTCATATAAGGGTATTAGTAAAAACTTAACGAGTGTCAGCAAAAAGTATCGTTCTTTAAGTTAAATTCATGAAAAAATTATTGTTGTAGTTGTTTAGAGTATGACCATGTTGATTGATCATGTAGACATCTCACTAGTTTCCATTACGTTTGTCTATCAATTTTTTCTCCCATGCTCGTGAGTCCGCTAATTGTGGGTTGCTTCTCGTGGAGGGGTTGTGCGGTGTTAACCGCCTCACGGCCAAGTGGCAAGACCACGCCCTTAATGGCTTCATAGATGCCCTAAGCCATGTTGTGATACTTATAAAGAAGATGTGTATTGGGTTAATTATAATGATGGAGATTGTAATATATAACTCAAGCTAGGATGAGGGTAGAAACCAAATAAGGTTTACTTGAGAAAACAATAAACATTAAAAATCACATCAACTATTCCAATCTAACAATGGTGTTTCCCCTTACTATCCAAAGGAACGAGTTTGTCGCGATCTCATCCAGTATCAACTCTGGCTTAATGTTAATGTTGTTGAAGCACTTTTTTGCTCCTCCAATTTTATACATGCCAAAACATAACAAATATAATAGCATCGATGATGTTATTCTAGTTCTTTATCGCAATTAATCTTGGAAGGGAAATTGATAAGCTTACTGGTCGAATATGCAACAATGAACTACACTATAAACCATTTATGAACCATCTTCAAAATCGGATTAGCTTGATTACATTGCACTAGCATATGATCGACTATTTTCACAAGTATTCCACATCTCAAACAAACTGTACCCGGTATCCTCATATTCCACTTTGCAAGAGCCACTAACGAGGGATTTTATCCATAAAAGCTCGTTAAATAAAAACTTTTACCTTGTTTGAAACCAGCCTGTATCACTTTCTAAAATTGTTTTCTTTATTACTGCAACTAAACATCTATTGCTTAAATCATCACTCCAACTTCATTCATCCTTGTTCTGTTAAGCAAGCATCAGGTCAAAACCTTATATATTAATTATTTATAGAGTAGTTTATTTATTTTTGGACAATTATTTGAAAACTATTATTTTGATAAAATATAATATAAAATAATACAAATGATTTTCCATCCCACGTAATGCGGCGAGACCATACGTTTACATTAACATGGTAAAGGGTATGTTTGTAAATTTCGTAACCAACGTCTATATTTGTTATATGCATTGCCCCGATGACACCAACGTGGTTAGACTTCGCACATTGCAACGTAAATAAGAACTAACGTTAAAACAACAAACTCCTTAAAAAAGTTTGTAGCATGGAAAAAATAATAATTTTGAAAATAAAAAGTAATATAAAAAAAGAATATAAAAAGAAAAAGAGAATAAATGAAAGAGAAAAAAACAAAAAAGCATGAGAGAGTTGGAGCTGTTGATATTCAACACTGAGTGATTCTATAAGAGATAAAAGAAAGTACCACCAAGACACCTCTAAATCTTGTGTAATAACCCAACTATAAATCTACTTATAAACAACTAAAATACTCTAAAATAAAATAAAATCCAGTGACACTTGTAATTGAGTTATTATAGAATATTAACATTAATTTTTTAAACCTTACTAAATAATTCAAATAGACAGAGCTCAAATAAGGACGACCAACTAAAATTATTCGGTTCTTTTGGAGACCATCACCTTAGGCATAACAAATTTCATTGGTTTTAGCAGTGTGTGGTTTCTATGAGCAGCATATGGCGCAAAGTCATGAGGTTTCTAAGATGGTGCATCGGTGGTGATATCAAACTGAAACACAAGGGTTGAATGAAGAGATAAGGTGCAAATACTTTTAGACGATTTTCTTTTTTAAATGGTGATTTTTTTTCACAAGTGATGCGTAGAGAGGGTAATTTTTCCCAGGGGCAATAAAAAAATTAACTATCAAGTTAAAAATTAACATTATCAGGTTTAAAATTAACACTACGGGCGACAAAAAAAATGATGACAGTAGCTCCTTTCGGCCCTAATGAAGCTCCATCCATGATTATAAGAGCATTACTTATATGAAAGGTGAAAAACGAGCATTATGTGACACATGTTTCACTATTATTTTTCTTGTCCATTTACAATCCACAAAATTCATCCTCTCTCTTCTCCCTTCTAACGATCAAAAACTTCAATCCAGTCTTTACCCTCCACATCATGTCTTCTCTTCTTTATGTACACCAAAAGCATTCTCTATTGGAGAAGTTAGATGATCGATAACCTACTATGAATGGTCTAAACACCAAAGATTAAAACTATTATTCATTATTGGTCAAAAGTAATACTAAACTAAAATAAAAATACAAAATTTCCCTTCAAATATTCACAATAAAAATCACTCAAATCACGGAATATATGGCATGTACACTACCAAACAAAATACACACAAATATATTATAATCATTAAAAAAATATAACAGAAGAATAACGTGGTCTTATCATCAACGGCGGCTTTACGACTTCAATTCCTCCACCGTTGACCGTCGTCACACCACCAACGCCACCGTACCAAACCGCCATCAACCACCTTTAACCGGAGCCCCATTTCTCCGAACCCGGTTTAAGATCGCCGCCTTCACCTTCTTCCAAAACCCGGTCCGTCTGGCCCGACCCCTCATCGACCCGACCCGACCCATACAAGAAACCCTCGGAGACCGGGGCTCCGGAACCGGCCCGCCAGAGCTCTTCCCCGGAACCGACCGGTTCTTGAACAACCGGAGGTTATCCTGCGGTCGGACTGTTTCGTTTTAACGTCGGAACCGACCGTTTTTGAGCATGCTTTTGTCTGAACCCGATTATCGTCGGTTGCGGTTTATGGTTAAACGAAACGGACCGTTGAGAGGTCCGAGTTTGACCCGATTCGAACTTACGCGAACTCGCCACCATCTTCACCGATGTCTTGCGTTCGATGAAGGTGTGGTGGTTTAGCCAGTCAGTCACATTTTATGACTGACCCAGAATGAGTCTGGCGGGTACTATCAGCTGGTAACCCGTCAGACTCATCTGATTCATGGTCTAAAACAATCTCGCCGTGACTGACTTGGTCGAGAATTGGGGGTTTTTCGTCGCGTTCGGTGGAGGAATTTGAATTCAAACTCTTGGTGTTGAGATCATGATCATAATCTTGATCATTATCAAGATTACGGTCATGGTTGTTGATGGTTGTAGGAGTTGAATTTGTGATTAGGGTTTTTGAATGCATGTAAATGTAGTGTGTTGTATTGGTGTGTTGTTGAGTGATTGGATATTAGGAGGAAGATGAGAAGTGGGGAGAATATTAATGTATGTGAAAGGGGTTTTGTTTGATTACTAGAAAACAAAAATATAACACCATCTTTGAATAATGTTTTTTAATGTTTGTTGAAGTTATTAGTTGAATTAGTTTTTAGTCATATGGGAGAAAGAAAGTATTATTTTCAAATCTTATGTTTTTATTATTGACGACTTCATCTTTCTTTTTAATCTTCACTGCAACTTGATGGATCGTTCTTTAGTGTTTGTCCTCGAAGACAAAATAGGCCCTCTCTTTTTTATTTTTTTATATATGTTCTAGCCATCTAAACATCATGATGGCTTTTTTTTTATCACAGTCCTTTTATTGGTGTGTTTTATCGGTATATATTACTGTTATTGTTAAAAGTATTATATATATAGTTAAATGAACCTTTACAACAGTAGATGGAAGCCTTGTTTTCATATTATTTCAAGATTCCTAGACTATATTGACCTAAGGAGGGCTAATTGATTATTATTTGGTCAAACAAATATAAATTATTAATGTTCACAATAATATTCGGATCAACGGCACAAGACAAAATGAATAGGTTTATTTATAAATATTGAACTAAAATATCTTTGGCCTAACTACAATATTTTACACCAACTATGCTTTTATAACGTGCTTTATTCATGCACATATAGAGTGAACCTTATATATTAACGAAATTCCATAAATTGTTATATATTGTTAACCAACTACAAGATAGATACAATAATGGACAACTAGAAATGGAAATGAATGAAATTATGGAATTTTTTAAAATGAGGATATTTAGGGGGAGAGAGTTGACAAGAGGAGTCATTTTTGCCTCTTATTGATGTGATTTGTTTGAATGGTGTTTGATGTGATTGTCTAACCATGATTGACTTTTTTAAGAACTCGCCCTTCGCAAGGGCGGGTTCTCAATACCCTTTTATTTTATTTATTTAATTAAGTTAGGTGCTTCGATTTTTTATTATCTGGTTTAATTTATTATGGTTATCAATGTGTTAATACGAATGAACACGAATACTTGATGGGCTTATATTTTTGTTCACGTTTATGCGTTAACAAAATATCATGTTTAAGTTTGTGTTTTAAGTTCATTTCTTAACAAAATAACATGTTGAGAATGAACACAAATACTTGATGAGCTCATATTTTCGTTCACATTTATACGTTAACAAAATAACATGTTTAAGTTCATGTTTTAAGTTTATTTGTTAACAAAATAACATGTTTAAATAACATATTTGTTAACAAAATAACATGTTCAAAAACGTATATCTCTATCTAAAGAATATTAAGTTCAAGTCTCACTTAAAAACACCTTAACAAATTAAAATTTTAAGATAAATAACTAAAATATTATCAACCATCTCTCTCTCTCTAAAAACTCTATTTTTAAAAAAAAATTCCATACATCTAAAATTAAAGTTTTATTTTTCAATTATACGGTTAAATAAAACTACTTATATGTTTGTATTTTATAAAAAAATTGTATTATATAAATAACAGATAAATTACATAATTAAGAAAGTAAAATACATCACGAAAAATATTTAAAAAATAACATCTAACGAGTGTCATCATTATCGTTGTTGCTTCATCATTTAGGTCGAACGACCAAGGACATGGATAAAAAATGGTCAACAAATTGAGCTGTATTTTGAAATTAAGGGTAATAAGGTAACGAGGAAGAATGGTGAAATGATTATTGATAACTAATATCAGGGCTTTGATAAGGATTTGACGGGCCTCCTTCTATGAATTCTGGGTCCCTATTTGACTAAAATGTGGAAAATGAGTAGTTGAGGTACCACCATAAAAAAATTGGTTGCCCCTTTGGCTTAAAAAGGAGGAGTCGAACTGATGTTCCGTGAAATCCCTTTGTTCTGTCATATTTTGTTGCACAACATTATCATCAACAACTTGTCTACCAACCCGCCCTCGTCCTCTACCTTTTCTGGGTAAACGTTATGTGACAGGAGGAAGTTGAGTATCTGTGAAGGCCGCTGGATCGGTAGACATCTGAGCGTGTTCTTGACGGAAGGATAAACAATAGCAAAAACCAAGAGACAATCAATAACACGAACTATAATTAAATGGTTTCATTGATAAAACCTAACGATTAGAAGCTCGTTACAACATAAGAATCAAGACTCTTGGAAAGGGGAGATCGAGCATGATCTCCCCTCTCATCCGGCAGCCTTATGCCCCCGGTCAGACTCCTCTCAAAACCCTTTCTCTCTTCATATTGAAACTGGTATATATAAACCTCAGCCCATATTAGATATGACTGGGCCCATTCGTGCGATTGGACCATGTGTATTTAATCGTACGACTGGACCATGCGTATAGTTCAATCGTACAACTGGACCATACTTATGGTTCAGTCTTACGAATGTCCCAATCGCATCCCTCAGTCGCACGACTGGTCCATTAGCATGGCTCAGTCGTACGACTGAGTCTCATTCGTATATGCTCCTGCGAATGACCCAGTTTCATGT
Source organism: Flaveria trinervia (assembly GCA_025506515.1). NCBI lineage: Eukaryota > Viridiplantae > Streptophyta > Magnoliopsida > Asterales > Asteraceae > Flaveria > Flaveria trinervia. The sequence continues at coordinate 66,933,554 of CM046456.1, read as the reverse complement.
GCTTACAACATATCAGGTGTAATACATTAAGCCTAGACTATTCGACAAGTGACAGACACACTATATATGACTATATATGCTCCAACAGTATCATCGACATTCTGTGTCACATGCGTTGGTAGATAACTTATATGGTTTGCATGTGCAAAATCCATATAACGGCTCGCCATGTTCCTTCCCGCTTCATCCCCTGATCTTTGATAAAACTGACTCATCTCATCCATCTATAAATAACTTTATGATAAATTACCATTAAAAAATAATATTAACAATAATAGTAATAATAACTAATAATACCATAATTCTCAATCTTTGTCCATCATTTTGAAAGCCATTATGGTTCGTGTCTTGATGAGCCGGGTTTGTTGTATACACAACAGTACGCTCTAAATACCATCTCATGTATGCTTCAGAAGCAATTGGCGAATTAGTGTACGCGTCATTAGCAACTGAAGTAAGCCGAGACGCCCATGCTTAAACAAAGTTATTATGATATTGTAACCAGTTTTTATTTCTACCACATTTACGAGCAATCGAATGTAGATTTGTGTGTTGCTCCCGAGTTAGTAACACATTTGTAGGGATTGGTTGAAACATTCCAAACTGTCTTAAAACCCTACTTGGATATGAGGCTCGATAACTTCCCAGCATATAAGGTATGTGTCACTTCTCCAGCTTTGATGTCCACTTGTGCAAATATCAGGTAGAAGGTGAAAATATTATCATACGGTCTCCAATTAAACTGATATAAAAATATAAATTAATATGTTTCCACAATGTTAATATATACACAATAATATCATATTAACATTAATACAGTGGCCTCGCTTAATGAATGCAACTGAGATCGATACACACTCAAATAGTGCGGAGTGGTGTTTACATAACTAAGTTCACCATTCTATCTGTAATCAAGTTTTCAAATATACCCGATTAAGTAGAAAAATATAATATTACAAAAAAATAGTCAATACATTTGATTTTTTAACATATCGTGCACCATATGGTAATCTAAAATCAATAGTTCTCGTATTCTGGGGACACATAAAAGGTAATCTTTCCCATGCCCATAATTGCAACAAGAATAAAGGTCCACAAATTTCTCGATTTGTGACACTCGTTGCTTTACATAACTGTACATACAAAAAGGCTAAAAATGCACTTCCCTAACTAACTCTACCACAGTTATTTAAGTTTTCAATATGACTAAAATAATTTATATGCACCCAGTTGCTAGGAATATCAGGAAATAAAGTGGCACCAATCATAAAAAATAAAATTAATCTAGCTCGTTGGATGCACTGAAAATCAGTTGCATTATCAGGGAATGGTTTTATTATTTCATTTAAAATAAACCTTAGGTTTAACTTATAACTATTTACAACGTTTGTAGCGAGTGTATAACCTGTTAAATACTCAAACCTCATTATAGTTTCAGATGCATTCATAGCATAATCAGTGCCAGAAACAACATCACCTTCAACCGGTAAACCCCATAAAACTTGTACATCTTGAAGGGTTACTGTGGTTTCGCCAACCGGTAATGAAATATAACACCCGGTTATTTATCTATTTTGAGGTCGACGAAGGAAGAAAAGAAATAAATTCCAAAGTCAAGGGACCAAACTCGCCAACGAAAGAAAGACGGGTGAGTGGGGGTATATAAAGGGAGAGGGCAGACCTTACCCTCTTCCCACACTCATATTTCAGCCAAACAAGAGAGGAGAAGAGAGAAAGGAAGAAAAAAAGAAGAAGTGTTGGTTTGGGTTGGTTCGAGTGACCAAAATCGTTGAGAAGCGGGTCAAATCGAAGCTCTTCTTGTTGTGGTCGTTTGTGTGAGTTCTAGAACCCCTCCTTTAAACGTTTTTGAAAGATTTAGGGCTGGAAAACATCTGAAAATCGGGTTTTTGAGTGTGTGCATGTTTGACCCGTTTGTGTATGTGAATGTGTGTGTATGATACGTTTGAGCCTTGTTTGTGAGCTTGTGTGTGCTTAAATGGTGTTGTGGTATGCATCCCTAAGGTTTAGGATGGTCGATTTGGGCTTAGAATGGGTTTAGATGAGCTTGGAGGTCGAAAATGGCAGATTGGGTTCGGGATGAACTGCATTCTGCATCAGCCAGGACTAGGCGACCAAATGGAGGCCGTACAGCCGAATGAGGTGCGATTGAGGTTCATTCGCACGATTGAGAGTCCATTCGCACGATTGGGGCCAGTCGCATGGAGGCCATGCAACTGAGGGTCCAGTCGCATAAGTGCTAATCCGCATTAGTTCATTAGCACGATTGGGTGTTCATTCACATGAGTGTTCATCCGCATTGGTTCATTCGCATGAGTGTTCATCCGCATTGGTTCATTCGCATGATGTTCAGTCGCATGGAGGCCATGCGACTAAAGGATGTCCATACGCCCGAATAGGGCTGTTGCACCCGATGGAAAGTGTAGTTTGACTTCAGACTTTCGGGGGAAAGTGCAGATGTAAGTTTTGACGTAAAGGTTCCCGTAAGTTCATGTAAGATGATGATTGAGGCCTTAGAGAGCATGTTGGGCATGATGATGATGATGATGTTGCATGATTATGCATGTTATGTATGTATGATGTTATCTTGTATGATGTTGATGCATGTGTATGTTATGTTCCTTATTATGATGTATGTTTATCTTTCCTATGGCTTTACGTTGAATATTAATAAATGAATGAAGTATTATGTAACGTAAAGTGAAAGATAATGAAAGAGGAATATGAAGTAAGAATGCATGCATTAATGAACGATGAAGTAATGAAAGTCTTGAAAGCACTAGATGTCGGGACAAGCCATTAAGGTGTTAGCCCAACGGTGTGCGGGTTCGCTACCCCGGGAGGATGCACATCGGGGTTTTTCTTTGTGATTGACCATATGGATGAACCATTGTTGCGTGCCTTAGGTGCTATGACCATTTGGTGCCGAGCACCACCGATGAAGGTCTTTTATAGGCTTAGGTCCAATACCACGAGAATGAAGGGCATAGCATATGACAATGGTATACCTGAACTTTACCTTAGGTGTTGTGACCATTTGGTGCCGAGCACCACCGATGAAGGTCTATTATAGGCTTAGGTCCAGTACCACGAGAATAAAGGGTAAAGTTCATGGTGATGACGAAAGGAAAAGATGTAATGATGAACGAACGAATGAAAGTAAGATGAATGAATGAACGGAAGTTAATGAACGATGAAGATAATAATTATTAACTATGTGTACGTATGATGTATGATCGCATGAAGAAAAAGAACGGTTTTAACGAAAGAAAAGTATGTTTTATTTTATAAAACTAGAACTCACTCAGCAACGCTGAATTTGATTTGTATTCAGTTGGCAGGTAATGATTGTTGAGGATGGCACGAGGTGGCTACTCAGTTCTTTTGGGATGGCATCCATTTATATAACGCTTTTGTGATGTAATGCAACAATGTATTTTGAACTAATTAACGATGTATTATTTTGCAAAAACTACTATATTGAAATGAAATGTTATTTTTAAATGTTTCCACTGCGATGGTTTATGAAATGCAATGTAATTATATGTTTTATGTGCGATGATGATTCAGCTGTAAGCGTCCCGGGAACGGGGCCTTACATGAAATGTATGTGTCTCCGGCCTCCATCTCTCCACCAAAGCTGAGATAAGAGCACGATCAAGTTTGCGATAACCACACTCGATCACACCCGCAAAACCAGCCAACCTTATATATCTCATAATATTTTCAGGGATAGGCGCTTCCTCAATGTAATCCCAAAAAGCTTTATCACCTCGTCTAATACGTAAAATTCCTTCAGCGCTTCTGGATCTCGAAAATAATAATCAGCTCTATGTTAACCACTTAGAAATAACAAATCGTTATTTAGTGGACCTGGTGTAATTCTCCAGCTCATTTTGATTTTTGAAATGAAGTTTGAAATTCTAGAGAAATTCTGAAGAAATGAGTTGAACGAATTGTGAAGGAAAATATGCGATGGTTAAACGAATAAATAGTGAAAGGTGGTCAAACCAATAATTAAAAATTTTAAGGTGGTTGAAATGTGGACCGTAGATTAAAGGAGGTTGTTAGATCGGACGGGTAGGAGGAGAACCCGCCGTTCCCAAAGGCGTGGTCTCCATGCACGGGTCACATCATAATCTACATCACATCGGTTGGGAGGAGAACCCGCCCTTCCCAAGGGCGAGGTCTCACCTTGACCAGTCACATCACCGAACAAACCACCACAACACACACGGTCAATGGGTCAGAAGCCGCCCCTGCCAGGGGTGGTATCCCCTAAAGTCACATCCAGACAAGAATGACCCCAATTGTCACCTCTCTCCCCCTAAATAACCTCTTTTTAAAAAAATTCGAAATATGTGTTGGATCGGGTTTTTTTAATAATAAAATTTTTCAAGTGCTCAGCGGATAAAAAATGCGGAATTTAAGTCAACTGTTTTAGTTAACAAACAATGATACATTGAGTAATAATAAAGACAGAATATATTTTTTCGAAGTATTGATTTGATTAACTTGATCTGAGTACAAAGTATAACAATCAAAATTGAGCTAACAAGCTAAACTCAATACTATACATGTATGTGAGAGTTATTTATATTAAGAAAACTAAACACAAATGAATAAATCACTTTACATCTATTTCTGGTTTAGGAAAACATATGTACAACATAAAAAGACAATCGGCATATCAAAACTCAACAGCTTCAATATTATGATGTCTCCAAAATATAAAGCACGGTAGTCACCAATGTACTTCAATACATACATACTTGTTTAGTGTAGCAGTTTAGTAACATCTCATTCATTTTAGTGTTGATAAATAATCAATCAACAATTTGTCACTTTTAGTGTTAATCGTTGGTAGTTCATCGTTTGACTTAATTCAGTAGTTAACAGTAAATACTAAATACTTGCGTTTTCAATATCTTAATTCTTTTCATTGATCAACTCTATGATTTCTAAATAAGGTAAAGAAAACTAATATATTTTATCTTATCTAATACTCCCAGTTAGGTGCCAAAAAAATAAAAACCTTACACTTGGATTAAGTAGTCTAATTGAAATAACATATTAACATTGAACATACGAGACGGTTAATATGATAGAAGGTTAACGATCGACCAATATCCAATGTCTAACAATAAAAAAGTAAAGACATATATTAAAACGAACAAGAAGAAGTAAATATCAGATGCTTTGAAACGATAAAGAAAAATTAAAACTATATAACACATTGTCACACGACTTCGCTTTTAAGATAGATATATATATATATATATATATATATATATATATATTATATATATATATATATATATATATATATGTATGTTTTAACATATACACTAGATGTTTGAAATGTAGGCCTTTTGTACATTTTTGCGTAGGAAAAAACTATCACGTTCTTATTTTTATAGACGTGTAGGTCTATTGTGTACGTTTTTATGTAAGAAATTATGAAAAGCAAGTGAGACGAATATAAATTGTGAATTAACATTTCGATGTAAGTTTTGTATGAAAACGAGTTAAGTCAAATATGATATATTGCATAAATGTGATATACAAATTTAGTTTAAAAACGAGTAAGGACGATTGTAGTTTATACTTATCACGTCACATATGGCGTCGACGCACATGCTAATGTTTATGTGTGTTTACTACGTTATCATCTGATGACATAAATTCGAATTACTCTACGTTTCGATGTACAATTAGTTTAAAGATGAATCCGGTCAATTGTAGTTTATACTTCACCACAACGCGTGTCACTTTAACCCCTTTAAGTTTCTAAAGTTCTGAATTTACCCCTATGCAATATAAATTCAAGTCCGTCTACATTTAGACGTAATTAAAAACGACTCGGGTCAAATATAAAATGTTTCCAAGCTTAACTCTATACACTTAAGATTGTCTACGTTTTGAAATACATCAATGTGTTGATATAATATTTGTTCAGGAATGAATTGAGTCAAATATAAAACGTTTTCATGCTTATATTTAATTACGTTTTGAGTTGGCTTACGTTTTGACATTGGTTAATTGGAAACGCGTTGGGTCAGTATAATACATTTTAATTTACTATACGTTTGGACGCTAATATAGTTCGGAAACGATTGCAGCGATGGTAAGCCTATGTTTCGACAATAAAATTTTTTTGGAAAAGAGTTAGATCAAATATTAAATGTTTTTATTCAACGGTATTATTTCAATTTACTCTATGTATTGACGTAGAGTTAGTTTGAAAACAAGTCAGATCGATTGTAATAAATAGTTTATCACGTCACGTACAATGTTACGGCAACAAACGCCGACACTTAATTAAGCTGGTTATAACTTATTTGCTAATTAAACTTAAAAAAATTTGCAATTCGCCACAAGTTTCCTAGATTTTGACCATGACCACACTCCTGCAACTTCTATGGCATGCAGACATGCAGTGCTATTCACGTGTCCTCATTTTTAGTTTAAAATCTATCTTTCAATTTTATATTCTTATAGATTTAGATCATCAACGTTTAACTTGATTTACGATATGATTGTTTCAAGTTACATATTATTACTTCATAAGTAAGAGCCGTACAGTTGATACAAATCATTTTTACTCACTAACGTAAAACGAAATCGGAAAATGATTTGTCTCCCGTCACGTATTTTTCAAATTTGACCACTAAATTTTACTGTTGTTTCGTCACAAGACCCTGATAAAAACAAAGTAACGCAAAATTACGTATGATAAAAGACCAGACCCTCCGTCGCGTAACGCGAGGAGGAAAAAACTAGGACTAAATCAATGTTTTTGTGACCGGATCGGACCGGCCTGTCCGACCGGGGATTGGCCCCATAGCCGAGGGCCGATCCGGTTCGCTATGACTCGGTTTTAGGTGGTCGAATTGGCCGGTTCGTCCCTAATCGGTTGTCAGACCGGGAAACCGGACCGGTTCGGACCGGTTTTTGGGTTTTTTTTTTTTTTTTTTTATTTCTACTTTTGATTTTAAGGGTAAAAACAGTGTGTTGAACCATAAGTTAGTGTGTTGAATATACAAATATAGTTAAGTTTTATATATAACTATAAAATACATATATAAATCATATATAAATTCTTTATATTTAATTACATATAATTAATATATATATATGTATATATAATATACTATATATATAATTATGACGTTATCCGGTTATTAAATGACCGATCCGACCACCAAACCAGTAAAACGTCCGGTTCGACGTCAGATTTGGTTCCGAAAAGATTACATTGATAATAATGACCGGTGTCATATCACTAGGTACATTATAGGACGGATTAGAAAAAGCCAACTCAAATCACTCGGTATTCAGTGCAATTTACTTGCGAATAAAATAAGTTTATGTGTTCTGATCTATTATCTATAAAAGCATAGATTTCACCACTAGTTGTTTTGTTGTCAAAATTTGTAATGAGTTGGCAGTCAAAGAGCACTTGTGGATGTACACGTGTTGAAAAGCAGATACGCATCGACACGTGTAAGACGAACGTCCAATATAAAACGTATGTTGTGGTCCAACTTCCACTTGTGTTTCTTGCTATCAAGTTTCAAAAATGAAGAAAAGTTTTTTTGTGTTTATGTTGGTGCTACTTCTCGTTGCCTCTGGTATGTTCAAATTCATATTTTTGTTGATTTTTTATACATGAATTTGCTCTTTCTAACATTAATCATTAACAAATTTATCATGTCTAAATGTGAAAATGACATGGATACCATATGTTTTCTAATTAAACAGTCGTAATCAAAGAATAAAACGTTGTTTTGAGTAGGTCGTTTTACTGATTGATGTATTCTGTCTATTATTTTTCATCAAAGTAATCATATTTCATTAGTTTTCTCAAGCTATCAAAATCGGTTTTTCATTCGAACCTTTCATTCAACTTCCATAATTTTTTATTTTTATAAATATTGTTTTTTTTCTTTTTTCACGGTTTACTTGAATTAACACAAAAAAACAAATTGAATCAAACTTTAGTTCTAGTTTGGATTCTATTTAAAAGTTTCAAATTCAAGAAACCTAAGAGCATTCATAGTGTAATCTTTAAAAACATATGAGTGTGTTTGGTATATTATACGCAATGATTTGGATCGATTGCGAGTGAAATCGTGAAAAAATATTATTGTTAATTAGTATGTTTGAAAATTTACTATTTAATTCTTATAATTTTTTTAATATTTTTTAAAGTCGTTGTGAATACGAAAGAAAAAAATCGTGATAAATGTATAAAATGTATTATTTAATCGAAAAAGTGACAGAAAATATAATGGTTTTTAGTTTAATTATATGAATAAAAATAAAAAAATTTACTAATAATAATAATAAATTAAATTGCAGGGGACATCGTGGTGAAAGTGAGTGAAGCAAAAATGTGTCATACGACGAGCCATGCATTCAGTTGCTTGAATGACTGGAGGTGTAGCAGCTCTTGTGAAAGACAAGGCTTCGCTAGCGGCAAGTGCGACGGCTTCCGTCGTCGTTGCACTTGCTACAAACCCTGTGTTTAGTGACAATAACAATAATAATAACAAAAAGCTTAGTTTGACTTTGCACTTGTCGTGTAATTAGGCCTTTTGTTTATTTCTTCATGATGATGTATTGTAACATAAATAAATAAATAATATTTCTTCATGATGATGTATTGTAACATAAATAAATAAATAAATATGTACTTTGTTGCATATCATCTAAAGCTTAAAGTGATTGTGTAGAACAAGTTATAAATTTTTATCGTAGACAAAAGGTACGAATGTATAAATTTATGAATATAGTAGTTCTAAGAAAAGCTTTATCCTTTAATGAACTTTGGAGGTTGGAGGTTTTATCAAATAATAACTAGTTATTAATTACTAAAAGTAAGCTTTATAATTATTTAATTCGATTACATCAGTGTAAAAGTTAATTTACGAAAACAATTCATCATACGTTGACGTTGTTACGTCAAGCGATCTATGAATCTAACACGTATCCTGTTTGATGCTGTTGGATCAAGTGATCTATGGGATCTCACATGTATCCTTTCACATTGACAGTTCAAACAGTGATATTAACATCTCGGGGATCACTAGCTTATTTTCATTGATATTATTAATGAAACCACACCTTACTCTTCATTTGAACTCAAAGAATCAGAGTATAAGCCTAACATTATACGTCCTGAATTTCATTTAATGTCCTAACGCAACATTGACGTATCATTCAACATGCGATATCAATATCCACACTTAACATGTTATGTTCCGGTACCAAATTCAGCGAGTTTCTATCATGGCATACAAAAGAACGACGAATATATGCCCTATAAATCAACATGATCAGCAGCAACAATTTTGAGCATATAAAGAAACTGAAAGATTAAACAATAAACCTCTGTTATAATTTTTTGATAATCAAAGCTTAGTGTGTAGAAATAAGCTCAAGTCATTAAACTACTTGTGCCACAAGTAAATAAAAAATAAAAAGGTTGTCTCCCCATACACAATTACTATCATCTCACTTAATAAGCCCTCCCTACTAAATTACTCATGTCTACTTTCTACAGTAAAGGGTATGTTTATCCAACCCTTAGAAAAACCAAACAATAGTAACAAAATTTTGACTGAAACAATTGAAGTCTGAAACTAATTGAACAAAGCATAAGAGAAAATTTTTATCTGAATAGTAAAAGATTAGAGAGAACAAAATTATGTCATGTACCTCTTAATTGTTACAGAAGACAAAAACTTAGAAGTACTATAAATGAGAAAATAGAGATGCCTTGAAGTTGCTTAAATCTTAAGTATTGGTAGCCCTGGTATAAATCTGCTGGCTAGCATGAGCAGATACCATCCGTATTGCACCTCTTGCCATCAAATCCTTGATTGCCTTGCGCGCCAAGGAACCATTGATCTGAAATGTGATATGAAAATATAATATAAACATCATGAAATGAACATCAAAATGTGGACACACTTCAAATGTCATTTGAAGTGGAGCTGTGAACATATCGAGCAAAGCTCAAGATGGTCTCAAGAAAGTCAAATATTTATGTCAATTTTTTTCATTTATTTGTAAAAAACTTAGTCAGTAACAAAAGCTCGTTTCACATGTACATCAAAACTACAACAAACTTGATCAAAAAATGAAAAAAAAAACCCTTTTAGATTACTGATAATAACACAAACTAATAAAAACATCATTAGCTTAAAGTACACACACACTACCAAATATTACGTAAGGCTCGAAAAGCTTGATAAGCACTTGAGCTTACAAACTCAATATAGCTTCAGTTGCTTAGTTACAACTCATTTGCGCTTTGCAAGGCCTAGCACTGACAACTACAGAACCATTTGCGCAAAGTTTACCTTTAATGCAGACTTCTATTCACAGATTTGAAATACTATTATTATTTTTTGCAGTCATGACATGCACTATGTACTTATCAAAATATTCTAATAAAAATGTGCAAGTCAACCCTAAACTGCCATGTCATGTTACCCAACCAACCAGACCCGACACCTCTAGCCAATATACAACGAGGTAAGTTTCTTGGTGTCTTTTGATTTCTATCCTAGTGTTTAAGAATGTCTCTGATTTCTATACCATGGTCAAAGGAACATATTTCCTCACACGTCTATGCCTTAAAAAAACATAACAAGCTAGAATCCATAAGCTGCTAATCAGTTAGCAACAAAAATCTAAAATGTAGCAAAAAAATTTGTAAAACAAACTGTAACAATACCCTTAATCTGTCTGACAAAATGGAAGGAGTGATGAGCTTGAACTTTGGAGCTTCAGAAAGAAGCTTGTCATATGTTGCCTTATCAAACAAAACCATGTTGTTGACCTTCTCCTTTTGCTTTCCTTTGCTCCACTTCTGCAAAACAAATGAAGAGCAATCTTAATTTCCATTAATTTAAAAAATACATTAACTACATGTTGTTTCATCATTCAAATTTCATATTAGAGGGTGTTACACACTTGTGGGTTTATACTGTACTATGGATTGCAAATGTCAGTTAGTTATTAATCTTCATACTTAAGAGGTGCATGCAAAGATTGACCTCTTAGCTTAATTCTCTATAAATTCTTTCATTCTCTCACTTAACAGAGTGTGAGGGGTTTGGTCTTATAAAAACTCCAAATGTAGTTAGATCAAGATTCATCCAGCTGAGAGTCTCTCAAATTTCAACATATCTAACATGGTTATCATTCATAAAAATATAAACCTAAATAACTTTTGATGATGAAATGCTTTCTTGATTTGAACTATTGAGTTGCTTATCTTTGACTTGTTGCCATTTTAGTTAAAATGTTAAACAGGTCATGTTCATGGTTGGTGGCTCAAACCTGACATGAACCCAAACACGACAGTAGTTTTGGCAGCTTGACACGAACATAACCACCTTAACACTTCAACCACAATTTTTATTTTATCATATACTTTTAGATGATTGTAAATTCACAACCAAGAATACAAAACACTGCCTTTAAAAAAACTAGAATTTGTAACTCAAATGTGTTATTCTGTATATCCCAACTTCCAAATTGCTATAAGCCACATTGTAATTGTATCACTAGTACAAACACCTAGAAGAACAATGACATTAAATCAACAACAAAGATACGAAACTCATCTTAAATAACACTAAAACACTAATCCACTACCATGAATAGAGCATCAAACCACTGTTATTTCAAAAGAATCATACAACTATCATGAGATTAGAAACCAAAACATACCAAATCAAAACTAAAATCACCACAAAAATCAAGCAAAATTCAGAAAAATCAAAACTTCACCTTCTTCTTCTGCTTTCCACCGCCTGATTTCGCCGGCTTAGACGATGGAGGGGGAGCCTTATCCTTCTTCGGGGCCTGAAAACACACAGAGAAAAGTTATAACAATAAAATTAACGCCATGAAACAACATAATAGAAGCTTTAACGGTGTGATGGATCTGATAATTGTGTTGGTTTACCATGAAAACTGATGATGAAGATTATGTTCTTCTAGGGTTCCAAAGCACAGTAGAGACGATAAGCTGCCGTATGGGAGATTATGTGTTTATTTATAAAATTAGGGTTTTGAATGTCTTGATTGAGTTCTCCGTTCTCGGATTATTAACAATCGGGTCGGTTGAATTATGGATACAAGAGTTTAAAAGTTTTAGAGTAAATTACTATTTTCGTCTTTCAAGTTTGACGAAAATTACGGTTTCAGTCTAATAGTTCATTTATTACTTTGACGGTTCAATAGTTTCAAGTTTTGTTTTAATTTCATCAAAACCACTAACTCTGTTAGTATAATTCTGTTAAGTTAATGTGAAATGATTATATTACCCTTAGTAGATAAAAATAAAATAAAAACCATTATCATCACCCTACCATTATCATTTAACCCTAACCCAAATATTTCTCTTCCCATCTCCATCACCACCACCACCAACCCTCACCGCCACTACAACCGTCCCTCACCGCTACCCACCACCACCACCATCGTGCTTCCATCAACGTCTTCTCATTATTTTTCATCTCCATCTCCCTTTCTTCTTTTGATTTCAATAGATCTATATAGATCTACAAAGAGGTGGTGGGTGATTGTGGTGGTGCTAAACGATAGGTGTTTTCGCCCTTTTTGTCTTCGATTTCACGATGGTGGTCTGTTGTACGATGTGAGCGATAGTGGTGGTCTGTTGTACGATGATGCAGCGGGAATGGTGATGGCTAGAGAGGGCGGTGGTTGTGCCGGTATATAAGGCCCCGATCCCGGAAACCTCACATTGGTCATTCATAGCAATTAAAAACATTAATCATTACAAATAAACGAGCTTATACAACGGAATATGTTTATCAAAAGCCATTCCTTTCATTTAAACCCTTGTTGTTGAGCAATACATCATCGTTTAACTGATTACAAAAGAATTGTTTATATGCATTACAAAACATCAGCAACATAGAATACGAATGGATGTCAGTCTTTCCCTTGCCGAGTAACTTCACTCTCGTGCCATCCTCAGCAATGATTACCTGCCAACTGAAAATGTATAAAAGTCAGCGTTGCTGAGTGAGCTCTAGTTTTTAAAGTAATAAAATACTTTCTATATGTTGTATAAGAAACTACTCTTTTATGTAAAATACAACTCTGTACTGTATATACGAGCACGCATCAACTATATGAACAAATAATGTTCGATCTTTGTATTGTATGCATTGTCTGTAAACTTTAGCTTTATGTTTCACTTTCTGTATGGATCAGTGAGCAATACCCACTATATGCGCGATGGAAAACGGGTGATGGGCCATCTATATCCCTCGAAAGGGTCAACTGTATCCCTCGAAAGGGTCAACTATATCCCCCGAAAGGGTAACTGTATCCCCCGAAAGGGTCAACTATATCCCCCGAAAGGGTAACTGTATCCCCCGAAAGGGTCTGTGTACTATGTACAAGGTCGACCCAATCACCCAGGACACGCTATAAAGGTACTGCCAATCTCAATTGATTGACCCTATGTGCATAAAAGGGTAGCTAACCCGCAGCACAGTTGAGCTAACGACAACACGGTCGTGTCCCTCCTGTAAGTTTGCAAGACTTGTTAACATTTTATTAATGTTCCTCTTCTTTCTTTATTGCTCTTTCGCTTTATTATTATGAAATACTTTACGTTACGATAATAACATACCACGTAAAGTCACATACAATGGGCAATAATAATAATAGCAATAACCATAATAAGGAACAATCATAATCAATCATATCATGCATGAAACAACATCATTAATAAGCCCTTAGTCAACCTCGGTCAAATCCCTAAAGCACAGATTCCCAGAAAATTTTGTAAAAAATTTCTAAGTCTTAGGCGCATGGGAACTATTTGGGCGCATGAGCCCTATTTGGGCGTTTCATCACTATTTAGACGCATCAGCCTAACACAAACATTTTCACTTTAGACGCATGAACTCATTCAGGCGCATGGGCACTATTGGTGCGTATGAACACTTAGGCGCATGGGCCACTTGGGCGCATGGGCACTATTGGGGCGCATGGCCCTACACTTAGTCGTCCGACTATTATTTTCTAGGCGCATGGACAACTGTTCAGGTGCATGGGCTATACTTTATCATTTCTAAGGTAATCTTAGGCGCATGGAATACTGTTTGGGTGCATGGATCACACTTAGTTCTATGCATTTTCAGGCGCATGAACCTTATTTAGGCGCATGGACCTTCTGTACTATATGTTTCCAGTATGTTTTCAACCCAAATCATCGAATCTGTCTGTTCTAAGCTTAATGTGGCTGTTCTAGCATGAATAACCTATAAGCATACAAAAATCGCATTCATTCATGCACAATGCACACGGGTAAACATACATGAACTTTATAAAACCATTTTAATACATTTTCAGCCCCAAAGATTCATTTAAGACAAGTAAAACCGGGGTCTAGAACTCACCTGATGCAACTTGGGTGTTTCTTCCTTTGAACCCGCTTGCAAAGAGTTCCAAAACACCTAAAATCAACACCATACGCACACACCCGAACACAACACAAGCACATAAGCACAAGAGCACATAACCGGGATAAAACCCGTCATAAACACATAAAAACCATGAATTCTTACCTTGAATTCGCCCACTTCTTCTTCTTGTTCTGAAAACCGAGAGTTCTCTGCTCTCTGTCTCTCTCTAAAAAACGAAGAAGATGGTGATGTGAAAAAAGGGTGGGCAGCCATGCCCACCTTTACACCAAATTTACAAGATTTTTCTCCTTTTTACACTTTTAGTCCCTCCACTTGGACATTATTACTTTTCTTTCTTTTTATTCTTTATATCTTGCCTTTTAAGATAACGGGTGTTACACGGTAGATTGGGGTTTGGGAGGTCTTGAGTGAAGAGATACATATAGAGAGAAATAGAAAGAGGGGTGGTGGCATAAAGTGGCGGTTCGAGTGGTCCGAAGTGGAGGTGGTGATGGTGGTCAGAGGTGGAGGCGACGATGGTGTTGGAGGTGACGAGCGATGTTCTTGATTTTTAAATGATAGAGAGAGAGATGGGTTGGGGTTGGGGTTGGGGTTGGGGGTGGGGGGTCTTGAACTCTAATAGTGATGGTCTTGTTAGGAATGATTATGGTGGTTTGTGGTAGTGGTGGATGGGATATGGTGTAGGTATGTAATGATGAAGGTAACAAGATGACGGTGATAGTTATTTGATAAATATTTTTTTATTTTATATTTAATTATAAGGGTAATATTGTAAATTTACACTAACTTAACATAAATATTATAACGGTGTTAGTGGATTGGGTGAAATTGAAACAAAACTTGAATCTATTGGACCGTCAGTGTAATAAATGAACTATAAGACTGAAACCGTGATTTTCGTCAAACCTCGGGAATGAAAATAGTAATTTACTCAAAGTTTTTATATTAGTTTTGCATTTATGTGTTTTTCAATGTTATTGTCATGGGTGTCGAATGTGTGACTCAAACTATTATTATCATAAAACTTCTCTAAATATTTACGGTGTTGATTTCAAAAGAAATAAAATAAAGTGTTGAGAGAATTGTATAATTTATTTGTACGTATTGTTTCAAGTATGGATATATAAGATGATTTGTGTATAGACACATTTTCTTTCCCCCACTACTTTAACTATCTTCTTGACGTTATGTATGAGTCGATTGTGTAGTTATTATTGATCTAAAGATGTCGCTAGTTCAGAAACGAAAGAGGCGGAAGAGGGTTTAACTCCTATGTGAAGTGGATTTTCCGTATGAGTGTATTGTGTGGTTATTATTGATCTATAGGATGTTGCTAATTTTGAAATGAAAGAAATGGGAAAGGTCTAATTCCTATGTGAAGTGAAGTAAGTTTTCGTGCAAAGTCAGTATTGTAATTACACATCACATGCTTATATTTACATAGAGTTATGTATGTAACTATGCATCCTTATATATCTAATACCACCTTTTATATATGAGTATGCACAATTATACACACATAAGATATCATGTCTTAGAAACTCATAAAATATTTTAAAATTTGTCTAGTATATGATAGTTTACGTTAAAAACTCGGTTTGATTCCTATATAAATTTAATGATATATGGTATTCTAGCTAGGATTATATTATTTGACATTGAGCAAATTACGACACAAACATATTAATGTTGTGTAGGACTTTGGTTACCCGAGAGATACATGTTTTAAACCCGTGACTAGTATGGATTAGATACCCGTAGGGTTTAGGTGAGTGACCATTAGAAGTTATGGGTTAATTATTCGCGATGGAGTATGGTCAAAACCCTCTTAGTCTAAGATCCAAGACTAACTCAGGCTAATTTATATCCAACTAATATAATATAATAATCTTATAAAATATGTGATTATATGTTAACTCAAGTTGATAGGCTAGACGAGTAGTGGTGAATGTTACATATCATCTGAAATTATATTAATTTTAAATGTATTTGTTAAATGAATGTTATGTAAAGGTAAATAATATGGGTTTGAGGTGATGATGAATATTTTATGTGAAGTTGCATGGATATTATGTGGATTCAAAACACTTGGGACGACATGGTCACTTGGATATGAAGTGACAATGTGTGTGATGTATAAAGTTGTTGATATATACTAACTTAGTGAATCATCTGTGTCACGCATATACTTTTAGGAAATATACTTAAACTAAAAGGGTTAAGATGATTTAAAAATAAGAAAATGAATCGAACACGTAAATGTGTAAATTTTGTAAATATTTTTAGATATTAAAAATATGATGGTTTATCAAATACACAAAAGAAAAAAAGTTTTGTGGTTCTAGTTTTCCCCTCCTAAGTCTGATAACTTATGATCAAAAGTAGTAACTAAATTAGGGGTGTTACATTATTTTGCTCTAAGAATCTAAAATAAACAAAAGACACATGTTATTTATTTCTTACGTATTTATTTTCTAAATAATTATAAAAAAAACTTATATAACCTATTAATTAAGACGGTTTTATGATTAACCCGCTCCAATTTAACCCATAACAATTCCTATAAGTAAGCATTATAGCCCCCCTCAAACCAATTTCCGACCCGATATTATTTCCTCCAAACCAGTTTTAAGTACGTTGACCAAGAACCGAGCTGGTTACTAACCCGACCAGTTTTTAGCCCGAACCGTTTTGCGCACCTCTAACCAATAGTCGCGTCACGAATGGTGTCGGGTTAAGCCCACGAGATAAACCGTATTTAACAAAAACCCGTTACCCATATATAAGGCCCAAATACTCTGGGTATAGATTTTATGATACACAAGATAACAACGTTTCCCATTATTATATTCCCAAAAGGATAAAACGTTCTTCTGTATTCTCAGACATCCAAAACCCTAGAAATCGAATCGGGAAACCACAAACCCTAGCGATCGATTGCTGATGGCGGCGAAGAAATCAAGCAACGAAGGGGTGCTTTCTAGGGTTTCATCATCGATCTCTGAATCTCCGATCGTCTACAAAGGCAAAAGAGTCGCCTCCGACGCCGGATTCGTCGCCAAAAAGCTCCTCAAGAGCACCGGCAAGGCGGCGTGGATCGCCGGAACGACGTTTTTGATTCTTGTTGTTCCGTTGATCATTGAAATGGACCGTGAGGCTCAGTACAACGAGTTCGAGCTTCAACAGGCAAGCTTGCTCGGTACTCCTGCTGTTGCTGCTCCGCAGAAGTGATCAAAAGTTAGATTCTGAGGTTAGTGATTGATTGTTGTTGCATTTGGTTTTTGTTGTTGAGAACTTTTGTTTTGATTGGTGGAAGTTTGATTATGTTGTTTGGAATTTTGGTTAGTAATGTTGAGGAAGATGTGTGTATGCTTTTATGACGATTTGTGTCTTTCTGTTTAGTGCTTTGGATATGATTGTTAAATTATGTTATCTTGTAAAGTATAGCGGAAGCAATTATTTGTAATAGAACTATAGGAGTTTGCATATTAGGAAAAGGAGTGATTTTAGATTGATGTGTATGCATCTGAAGTTACTCAGGGTGTTCATGGTTTGGTATTGGGGTGTTCATGGTCTGGTATTGCTGCTTTTTAGGCGAACCAAAATGTTAGTGCTGCTTTTTAAACACTAAACCAAAAACAAACAACCAAGAAATTGATATCAAACCAAATGATTCTTATCAGGAAGAAGAGTGATTTTGGATTGATACATATGCATTTGATGTTTACTCAGGGTGGTCATGGTTTGGTATTGGGGTGTTCATGGTCTGGTTTTGCTGGTTTTTAGGCCCAAGTGTGAACTAAAATGTTGGTACTGGTTTTTAAACTTTAAACTAAAAACAAACCACCATGAAATTGAAATCAACCAAATGATTCTTCTGATTTGGTCTTATGAGGTGCGCTTGGTAAATAAAGGAATTCAATGAATGTCGTAGAGCATGAACAAGAATAAAATGTAAAAACTAAAGATGACTTTATAATTTCATACCTTGTAGCAGCATGGAACAAGATTTTGCAAGCTTTGTAAACTTTTTTATACGATTCTTTTCTTATCTGAATTCAAAATGACTAAAAAACTGGTCAAATACGAATTCAAAGCTTGAAGTTGGATTTTTTTTTTTAAGTTTTTTGTAGAATATAGTTTCTTAATGTGTCAACAAACCATAAAGGCAAATTTAAAAGCTAATTACGTTTCTTTGTATGTGGCCAAGTCTGGTTTAGAACAGATGACATTTTAGCCAAACCATAAACCAAACTGTTCTATTCGTTTTGAAACACTCAAAACCGACAGTTTGAAAAGTCATAGAAACTCCACTACCTAACCATATTGTTGGTTGGTTTGGGTGATTCAACCAGTTTACCCCAGGCTATGAACTCATTTTTTGCTGGTTTGGGGAATTATGAAGTAGGTAAAACAGTGATAAATAATATGACTGAGCTGTGATTGCTAAGGACTTTTTCGTGATGACTTGCCTCCTGTAAAAATGTATTTGGTTTCTAGATTTTAGTTTGGCCACCAATTTAACAATGGTTAGCCATTCTATTTAAACATTGCTCTCTCAACCATGATTTTCTAAATATTGTGCAGCTGTAACCTTGTGTTTTTGTTATTGAGTTTATATTACCACTATGAGAAAGTTTAGATAATCTATTCAGAAAGCAATGACTTTTGATCTGCTTTGTACACAAGGATTTGCAGATTCATTATGTTTCATTTTTCTACACGGCAAAGCAAAATTTTCTGCTTTTCATCCATTTCATTTGATATTATGTTTGACGACTTTCTCTTGAAAACAGTGAAATATTACACTTGTACAAATGCCTTTTCGACATATATTTTCAAGAACTATAAATCTCAAGAAAACTTGTAAAGCTGAAAATTTTATTTGACACAAAATTGATTTTTGATCTAAAGTACCTTCTACAAGTGGTTGGATGAATCCTTGTACCTAGACTGGGTGTAAAATTAAATTGTTGTTGCATTGAGGTTTTCTTTATTGATTTGTTTCACCTGTTTTGTCTGTTTTCATCAAGACCTAGCTGTCTGTTAAGGATATTTGGTTCATCCTATTACATTTCCTGGATGCAGGTTACTTACCCAACGGAGCAAAATTTCTGCAGGAACGGCAAGTAGTAAGTTTGTCATCATCGAGTCAGTAGAAAGTTTTCGTTTATATTATGAATTTGTTTTTGAGATGTTTTCTGGGCTTAATCCCATTTCCTTTTTTATATTATGAATTTGTTCATTTAAGGCACATGAGATGACTATATGCCCCATGCATTAATGATTGTAGAGGATTATTATCATAAAATGCTTTGAGACTGAATAAACAGCAAGTATGTTTATGGCTTGACCTGACGGTTATCATACAATCTTTTTTACATATTTTCATGAAAATATGTTCGATGGCAAGAGTCCGACATCAAGATGTATCAAGCACATCAGTGGTGGTGATAGATGAGATTGTAGAGTGTATGAAATCGCTATGAAAATCGAAGAGACTCCTTAATCTTTAAACGTGTGCAATATTTTAGTTGTGGACGTGCTTTAGATTGTTATTTTGAAAAAGTACGATACAAATATATAAATAACACAAAAGTAAATGTTTTTAAAAGAGTGAATTCATTTTCATCTACTAATTTGTTTTCTTCCCTTATTTACAAATCTTGTCATATTTATTTTGTTTGTTTACTTTATTCAAAGTTCTTTGTTTAATGAGGAGTATTATTTGTCATTTAACATATATGTTTTATTTTTAATTTTTTTAAACTTGATTTATCGTCTTTAAATATATTGCCTATGGTTTGAGCATGTTTATCATTTTAGTCCAAAAAACCAACCTCACCTCCACCTTTTCACAAAACACCATATCACCACCGCTTCGAGATAAAACAACCACCACCCTGGGATAGAACCACCACCACGTCATTGAACAATCACACCACCATCCTTATCACAAGAACCACCAAACCACCACCACCACCACCCTACAAACACCACACCAGATTGTTGCGCACTACATCTCTGCTATCATATAAGCATTAGAAATCGATCCTCAATCTTGAACTTGTAACGGAACCCTTCGAAGATGCATATGAAACCTTTGAAAATGAGTATTATAGAGGTATTAATAGGGTTTGATATGCGTTTTCGAAGCGGTATGTTAAACATTCAATATTGACTGTCGATTTCTAGGGTTTACATGGTGATGACAATCTAGTGTGTGTGTGGTGGCGGTTTGGTGTGGTGTTGGTGGTTTCGTGATGGATGGTGATGGTGGTTATGTGATGGGGTGGTGTTGGTCGTTTTGTTTTGGACTGAAGTGACAAACATTCCTAAACCATAGGTACTAAAATAATAATGTATCTAAAGTAAATAGATTAAATTAGGTTTAAAAAATAAAACATATATGTAAAATGACCAATATACCTCTCATTTAATGGCAAATTTGGATGGAGTTAACGGATCGGATGAATATGACAAGATTTTTAAATGACAGGAATCCAAATGCGAGAAAACAAACTATTGGATAAAAATAATATTTTTCATCAAACCACAGAAACGAAAATAACAATGTACTCTATTTAAATATAATAAAAAAGAATGAACAAAAAGAAAAATACAAGAATATTAGAATGGGCTATAGATTTTCTAGCATTTTAACAATGAAAATGTATAAGAGTATTCATATCAGGTTTCTTGTATTCTCTTTTGTAATTAAATTAAAATTAATTTTCTTTTTAGTGAAATAATATTTTTTTATTATATTTTTTTTCCTACTTACTACTACTTTTATAAAATTTAAAAATTCTAGAGGGTAAGTAGTGTCACATAAAATATACTAATGAACATTAATATTTTATTTCTTATTCACACGCAAACATCTCATATAATATTAAAAACAACTCATAATAATATTAGCTGCGAATACTATAACTAATAAATGGGAAGCAAGTAAACTTATTTCTTCTCCACACCTCAGGGGTGCCACATATGTATGTTTAGGAATTTAGTGTGTAAGTATTTTTTTTAAATATATTAAATTTTACTTATTTGGTTTGATAAGAGTTTTATTTGAACGGTTTTGAAGTATTCATGTTAATTGATATTTTTAACCTATCAAATATCATATGTTCACTTATAATATCAAGATTGTATATAGGTAAAACATATGTAGATATTCATGAAAACCTGAACGTTTATTTATTGAACTCACGAAAACCTAATGTTATCATTGTGACGTTCTCGTATATATCAAAAATCAAATTGTAACGAAGCACGGTCTAATCCACTAGTTATTTTATAAACATTTGAGGAGGAAAGATGATAATCTCACTCTTATTATTTTAAGTCACCTTAAACATCTATAAAGGCAATATGGTAATTTCATGGTGGATATTAATTTAATTCTAATAATCCATATGAATGCAGTTGTAGTAGTAGTAGCAGCAATGGTTTATATTTTCTTGCAAGTTTCATTTCATTATATACTTATAAATCTACCCATTTTTCGCTACTAAAAATAAAACATAATAATTTTTCCCATATAACTTACGAATGATTAAATAATATAATATATAAATTTATACATCAATTCATTTATTAAAAATAATATATTTTTTATTCTTTGTTTTAAAAATACTGATATCAGATAATATATTAAAAATATCAAAAGTACTTATTAAAATTGAAAGATGGTAGTTGACATATAACCAAAAGCTACATATGATGTTTGTAAAAAGGTGCAACAATGTATATAAATAAAAATCTAAAAGTGTACAACTTCTTAGTTATTTAGGAAAATTGATGTAATTTTATTTCTTCGGCATAATTGTTAATTGCTAATTAGGTTATATTATGTTAACTGCATAGTAACGTTACATTATATTTGCTCACCATATTAACTTGTGAAGTTCTAGATATTTTTAATAGTATTGTTATTTCGCAATTGTAATAATGCTTGTCAAAAGTTTAATTTTAACTTCGTAAACTTTTGTTATGTTTTGTTTGAATATATATTTTTTTATCTTGAGATTTATTTATTCATGATTGCTAGAAACCAACTCGCATAAATTTAATAATGTTGGTTTACATTTATAAATTTTATTTTTACTTATTATGTTTTTTGGGTTGATAATTTACAGAGATTTTTGTTATTATATATAATGAAAAACCTACACTATGAATAATGATTCAGCATGTGTTATACATATTATAAAGTTGTATAATTTTCAATATACAATCTTGTGAATACATAGGTCTATAATGTTATAGTAAAAATGAGGTAGTTCCGAATACTTAAATAATACATTACAAGGTAAAATCGTGTGATTCTTATACGTGAAGACCGAAGGGGTTTTACCACCTAATCTTGGAAGTTTTCTTCTTATATTTCTCACCAACTAAACTAAACAATCAACTACTCTAATATGTTTTCGTTTAAAAAAATTTCTTCATATACCATGGAGTTGTATAGAAAACTCTAAATAATTTATTAATAAAAGAAAACAAGCAAGCACAATAGCCCGTAAATGAACAAAGCGGACGTTATTACGTTAATGAACAAACAAGACACGTGTTCATGTTGGTTCGTTCGATTAGATAAACATAGACATCTATTTTTGACCGTTTGCAATGGAGAAATAGAAATACTGAAGAAACAGAAGAAAATAAGAAAAACTAACATAACATTAATGTGTTACTCTCTAGAAAAAACTAACAACTACGAGTGATGTGAAAAGGTAACGAAAATCCAATACAAAAGTAATTACAATTTACAAATACAAAAGTAATTACAATTTACAAATACAAAAGTAATTACAATTTACAAATACAAAAGTAATTACAATTTACAAATACAAAAGTAATTACAATTTACAAAGGACCTAGATGCAAATTATATTATAGAAAATGGCAACTTGCAAATGTAATTCCGAAAAACTACACCTCCGTATAAAAATTAAAAAAAGGTCCATCTCCCAAACAATAAACTATGATTCCATCTTTTCACAAAAACAAACAAAAAACCAGAATTTGATTCATCTCCCTCACTGGTGTTGTTTCAGTACTTTTGGGAATCAATCATTATCCATTTCAAACAACACCCGTTGAGATTTTTGGTTTTTAAGAATCCCCTCTTTCCACAATTCTTCAAATCGATTAGTTATTAATTCATTGATCAATTCCATCGGAGTTTTTGCAATCGTAATTGGTGCGATTGTGTTAAACCCTTTATCCCTCTTCTATTATTGCTTCGATTGTTGGTAATACGAATATGGTGTCGGCAAATCGGGAGATGGTGGTGTATTGCTTCGATACACTTGTGGCTCATTACAACGATGAACAAGTTCCACCTCCTGCTTTCGATGATGGTCAACAGTAATTATCTTTCTCTTTCTATATATGTGTGTATGTATTTATGTATAATATAGATGTTTTTTGTTGAAGAGGACACTAAAGTTTTGATCTTTGGTGTTTTGGGATATAGATTTTGTTCTTGATGAGGGGTTTGGATATGCATCTTAATGAACCGAATGATATTATTTACTTTAGGGTTTTGCTGTGTGTCACATACTCACATTCATGTTCAGTTAGTGTCATTCAGTTAGTCTGTGGCATCACTAATTCTTATGTCTTGTTTCATGATGTAGTTATTTGGTGGATTAGTGGGTAGTTATTTGGCTTCCTGTAAGAATATGTAAACAACTATATTATCTTCATGTAAGGATATTATGAATTTATGATATGAATATGATTTGAGTTTAAATCTTCCCCCTGTTCTGTCTAATTCTTCTAAGTTCTCTCCTACCCGAATCTGTACGTATCATTTGGTATCCGAGTTGGTTCATGCTCGTTCATCTATGGATGCTTGTAACGAAATTTGTGCTGAGTTTCGTCAGGAGGTGTACAAAGGCTTACCGAAATAACAAGCTTGGGCGCAGTGTGTTCTGTTTGCAGGTTGATACTCACGTGTACCTTTACACAGAGTGCATTAGGGTTTTTTTGACCAATCTTGTTATTCTGACCCTGACACGCCCCGTGCGACCTAATACAGACTGTATCAAGGTAATTTTTGAAAAACTCAATCTTGTGCACGTTTAGGTATTCCATCATCCTCACATCTACAAAGAGGTCGGGGGATACCTCCAAGGAGAGGGAGACCATATCCATTATGATTGCACAATTGGATGAGTTGAAACCTTGGTTGGATGAAAGTATGCAAATGCGTTGAGACAACTACTGGATCTAGTGTGTCAGCACCATTCTGCAAGCTATGTTAGCTGAGGTTCGAGCTTTTTAGGCCTCATATGGTCAAAACATGACTTCTTCTCCAATGAATGATCCACAGTCCTATTCAGGTCAAATCAAGGGTCAAAATCAGCTTCCAGACGAAACCAAGTGGCGCGCACCGTGGGCTTCTCTATGTCTTCTCCGAATGTAACCAAAAGAACTGAGTGACATCCACCATGTGATTTGCTAGGTGGTATTTTGGAACTTTTCCTTCTGGACAATATTTCCTAAGTGTGGGCGAACGATGTGTACCACACCAATGTTGAGTTAGTGCCATCCAGTTCGTCCGTGCATATGTCAATACATCTTATGCCTTGTTCCATTATGTAGTTAATTAGTGGGCGGTTATTTGTTTTCCTGTAATGCTTTATGAAAAAAAACCATATTATCTTCATGAAAGGTAACTATGAAATGAATATGATTTTGAGTCTAAATCTTCCCACTGTTCTCTCTAATTACCTCAAATGCCTCTCCTACATATTCATCAGGTTTCTTAGCATTATGTTGGTTCCTTTGGTTGTATCTATATAAACTTTGTGTATATGTATCAATTTATTCATCAAGAGAACATACATTTGTATGGTATAAAAGCTAAAGTTTTACTTTTATGTTGTTTTTGTGTAGTTGACTTTTTTTCTTTTAGTCAACCTATAAGTTATGTGATTTGATTTATATGCCATCAATTTAAATCAGTGCACCACCAATGTGGTCTCAAATAATGCATCTTGGTGGTGTATTAAGTAAATTAATGACGTTCAAATCACCTTCCCCAAAATTACATTATACTTTTTTATTTTTAAAATTTTATCAATTGTTTTGTATATGTGTTTTCAGCCCATTATTTGTTACATGGAAGAAAGTGGTAAATGGTTATGAACCCCGTTTACGTGGGTGCATAGGGACGCTTTCTGCTCGTGATATAGTGAATGGCTTCAAGGATTATGCTTTGACAAGGTTAGTTTTCTATCCACTAAGTAGATGTTATCATAATCCATTTGAAAACCTTTATTGCTGTTTATCTCCTCAAAGTAATGAGTTGATGCAATATTTCATGTATATATCTTTCTAATTTTCTTAATATCATATCTACATTTCAGAAACATTAAAAGGATCATATTTAATGTTTCATAGTAAATAAAATAAATTCAATTACTTAAAGAGTTTGCTTCACTGAATAAAAGAAGATAGCATTACGTGTTGAGGTAATTCTTGTAATAACCTTGTTTTCCTGTTCATTTGTTCACTGACAAAACCTGTTATAGGTAATGGATTGTATTTTACTATGGAATGGGTATATTTCACATCATTATTGATTTATTGTTTTGAAAGAGTAAATACGATAGCATGAATTTGTTAGAATGATTTATATGAAACTAATCCTTTTTAATTGTGGCAATTGTTGTTGCTACTAATATTCTTTACATTTATTGTTTCGAAGTATTTTTCTATATTGATATCTATGGTTTTTTTTCTTTTGCAGCGCTCTGAGGGATCATCGATTTCCTCCAATACAAGCTAAAGAGTTACCGTTCTTGCAATGTACAGTTTCAATTCTTACTAATTATGAAAATGCTGCTAACTATCTTGATTGGGAGGTAAGCTTTTCGTATTTTGTTCAAATCTAAGCTTCTTACTTTTGAGTATTATAGGATGTTATAATCATTTAGCTCATGCATTAGGTATATGTAATAGGAATCCAAGACCGACCAAAATTTCATTCACGATCTGAATCGAGATTGGTTTTTTTTTTTGTTTAACGGGCAAATAGGCAAATAAATAGCTAAAAAAGAAAGAGATTGTATGGACTGTAAGTCACCTAAAGTGTGAACCTCTTAAATCGTTTCATTCAAGAAATAGACTACTATTGAAATAATATGATTTATACTTTTATAGTTTTTATATTGATAGAAATTTTAGGACACAAATGTTTCAAGCCAACTCGAAGTTATATGTATCAAAAGGTTGTTCCAGGTTACCAACTGTGCCCTTTTCTGATTCCTTGTGATCTTGCAGGTGGGAAAGCATGGTATAATTATTGAGTTCACTGATCCTGACTATAATACCAAGCGAAGTGCAACATACCTACCTGACGTCGCTGCTCAAGAAGGTTCATTTTTGTTGCGTAGTAAAATGGATTATTGTTTTTTTAGTAATAATGGTTTTGTAACAACATTCAGTGTATTAGTTTTCATGGAAATTTAAAATGGATTACTTTTGTATAAAACAAGAATATATGCTCACTTTTATTCCAAATGGGACAACATACTATCTTTTGTCTCCCTAGGTCGTTTTCTTGTACCATTTGGGTCATCTGATAAATTGCGTAGTAGGTAAAAATGACGAGTTTTCAACTGACACACTTGCCATGTCAACGTTAAGAGAAAGTAAAAGAATGCCAAATAATCATGCATTGCCACATCAGTTTGCCATCTCAGCTTTTTTTTACCTATTCAACTGGTTTCTAGGTTACTGATGGCCCAATCGAGGCATAAGATGTGCTGATTTTGACTAAAACTTATCCTTTTTACCCAATATGTTCCACTTGCCCATTGTACCACCTATAATCAAATGTTTCAATTGGTTATCTTTACTCATCCAGGTTGGACAACTGTTGAGGCCATTGACTCTTTGATGAGGAAAGCCGGTTACAGAGGCGCCATTACTGACTCAGTGAGGAATCGCATTCGACTCACTCGTTATCAAAGCACATTGTTCACCATGCACTTCAGTGACTATGTTAACTATGTGAAAACAACAAGGGGTGCGGCCCCATCTGTTGCGGGCCTCAAATCCTATTAAGCTGTTAAAAATCAAATACCATAAGCTTATTGTGGGTTTCATGGTGGTTTGAAAGGAATTAGGTTTCAGATTGGGATGCCTTTATTTGTATTCTTGGTTCATCCATTTCTGCTTCTGTTGCTGTTACATTGCATCTTGATTGTCCTCACTTGCTTGATAAAATCTATGATTCTGGATATTTAGTGTTTGTAATGCATTTATCATTGATTAGGGGTGTGATTTAAAGCATGTGAAACCACTAAAACATGTTATCATTTCATAAAATTAAGTTTATGCGAGAATCACAAAAACAAACCTAAATTATTAATATTTTGATTGATAGTTTCATTCTTCTTAAAGTTTTTTGTCACAAATGTGTATGATATATATAAAAAATGTTACAACAATCTTTTGGTATGTTTTTTTTAATTTAAAACGTTACCTACACATGTGTAGATTATGTATAGGTAATATAACCTACATATAAATTACATATGTTTAGGCTCAAAAAATATATAAAATTTCTTCATAATTTTATTATCATATTCAAAACTGAGGAATAAATGTTGAACTTAAAATATATTTTTTATATCTAAATAAGTTTTGTATAGAGAAAATAAAAAAATTAATCTGTTCTTGTCATTCTTGTAAAAAACAGTGTTCTGCATAGATCCTCCCTTGGTTTAGTTTTATAGTTTTTTTTCCTATAAATTTATTCAATCAATTGGTTACTTGTATCTACTATTTAGGCATAATACAAGTCACCTATTTTTAGTAAGCATTTAAACCTCAACAAAATATAAGAAGAATTTGATAACAGCAATACGATAAGTGTGATAGTCAGTTTCGACCAAAACCAACCACACAAGCTGTTCTGGGTTTAGGCCAAAAAACGACAGTTCAAAACTAAACCGAACTATGAAAATCAAGTTAAGACCTATATGGTTCATCACAAACAACAGTTTGTGTTTGTATTCACAGTGGTTTGATTAGCAGATTGAGAACACTTATGCTAGCCATACCACGAAAACATGATGTATTTTCTAATGATTGTTCATGAATACGGTTTAACTCACAGTTTGATCTAAAAACCATAAATAATATCTGTGAACATCTATGCTAGCCATATATGTAGACGTAGATCTGAGAGAACATGATTAAATGGTGAAATCAAGATAGAAACATCCATACAAACTGTAAAACACAAGCTGTTCGACTTAATACCGACTGAAAGTGTTCAAATCACTTGTAGTTGTGAAGTCACATACATTTTACCATGAATATATTAAAACATCAATCAGAATCACGTCTTCTTTTACCCTTGTCTCTTCTATGCTTCTTGTCATCTGAATCACGAGCATGGTGCCTTTTCTCTCTTCGTTCATGCCTCCGTTCTTCTCGTCTTTCATATCTTTCTTGCTTTTTTTCTTCTCGCCTTCTTTTCTTCGAGTAGTTTCATCTTCTGAATCTTCCTTTGCATCTCCAGCAGGAACATTTGTGTTTATAGGTACATCTGTTGTTGTCATGGTGGGAGGTAAATAACTAGATCCTTCCCAAGCTTTAGGTGGCCTGCAGTTAAAAAGTTACAAGAACAGCAGTTGATTGCAGTCATTAGTCAGAATCGCATCTACAAATTGTATTACTTCCTATAGAAAACTTTAGGTTGTTTCTTAGCTATTTTATTTAAACTGCTAGCGGGTCATATTACTGACTTCTAATTCGACTTTTAATAATTACTTTTCGACATAAATTAAATAAAAAGTTCAGAACTTCTAAAAGAACATATTTCCATGTACAATGTTTGGGAAGGTAATGACTCGCAATAAAAAACAAGTAGATAAATTTAACTGCCAAAAACAATTTCCATGGTAGTAAAGATAAGTACTAGAGGTGGCAATTTCACCCCGTGGGTGTATTTGGATTAGACAGCCATTTTACCTCTAACAGAGTAACAGGTTAGAGTTAAATGGGTAAAATCTAGACAGAATGATTAAACTGGAAACGGGTCAAAAGTCACCTAAAATGTATATTCATATCCCTCCTATATTGTTTTGTTTCAACAATTAGACTGCCATAAAGCCATTGTATGTATACTTTGTTAACTATTTGTAAAATATATGAGGACAAATAAAACAGAAATGTATTTGCTGTCAGTGCATTCAAACCCATTTTGACCTGCTAGCCAACAAGCGGTACCTTCCTGTCCTGACCAGATACTGATACAAACCCACTGCTGGGTCCAACTGGGTCGGGGAAGACCCATTCTTTGATGAATAGACGGAAACGGGTTGGATAGAGATTAATTTAAGGGAAAGCATTTGAAATTCAAAATGCGGAGGGCAGTCCATGAAATCAGGAGGTGGTGCAGCAACTCCTAACTGTTCCCAACAAATCTTAGCTTAAGGGGCTATTTTATAAAACTGACTCAGTAAGATCTGACTGAGTCAGAAGCTGACCCAGTTAGAAGTTCTGACTAAGTCTACATTTAACTGAAACTTGGCTGTTTGATTCAGTATCTGACTGGCTCTGCTGAATGATAAAAATAATCATATTACCCTTGTATTTTAACTGGTGTTATGTAATAACTCCTTTTATAAATTATTTTAACACACACTACCATCACCATCTCTATCTCTCTCACCCACTACCTGCTACCATCACCATCAAAAACCAAAACCCCTTCCTACATCCCCTCCCGACCACCACCGGCCTCCACCACCACAACCACCCCCACCGGCAGGGGAGGAATCGCGCAGGGGATTTGGTTGCACAGGTTAGGAATCACGCAGGGGAGGAATCGCGGTGGGGCGGTGCTCGCGCAGGGGAGGCGCTCGGCGGTGCATCTTCCGGCTGCGCAAGGGGGGTGGGTGGGGTGAATCGGCCGGCTGCCCAAAAGGGGGGTGGGTGGGTGGGTTGGATCGGTCGGCTGCACAATGGATCAGCATGTATTTTTTTTCAGGTTTGGGTCAGATGCAAAAGACCCAGTCAGCAGCTATCATTTGCATATCAAACGGGCTGACCCGCTGACCGAGTCGGTCGGGTCAGCCCGGTCAGCTGAAATCAAACACACCCTAAATATTGTTGTTTTCCTACATTTTGTTCTTGTCTAGTAAAAAAATTATCTAAGTTACTCTTGTAATCGAAGACTAGCCTATCGAATCGGGCCAACTGTCCTGTTTGTTCTTATATTAATCTCATCAGAGAGTTCCAGTTCTTAACATATACCCAATCCACCTGTTTGACCCGATACCAAACCCACCAGTTCTTAATCGATACCCAATCTGCTTGTTTTGACACGATACCAAACCCACAAGTTCTAAATTGACACCCAATCCACCTGTTTTGACTTGATACCAAACCCATTAGTTCTGCAACGATACCCAATTCGCTTGTTTTGACTCAATACCCAGCTACTCATACTGCAACATCTAAAATCTACCTTATACCAAGTTTAAAACTAATAAGTGAAATTCAACTTAGTCAAAGAATCTTACTTGGCAAAACCAAGACCCTGAACGTGAGCCGCCTCAGCATGTCCAGCCCCCAAGTCTTCTGCAGTGGAGCCTCGTTTCACAAGTTCAGAAAACTCATGTTATCAAGTCTATTAGTTTGAGGCTTTGCAGAACGTTTAGGAGCTAAACCCAAAGCTTCCCTCATAGCTGTTCTTCTTCTTCCTTAATCCGTTTTATTTCTTCTTTAGCAGCCTCCATATCCAACTGATTGGCTTTCTTATCTCTAGCATACCAGTGTAAATCCTTTCCTGTTGAATATAATAGATAAATAATAACGAAAACCCTTAAAAAGTTAAAACGAAAACAAAGGAAGCCAAGGAAGATTACTAAGATTAGAAGACTATATTATAGTATCACATTACCCATAGTATCTCATCATGTAAATATGGGGCCATGATTGTGCCTAGGGATGTAAACGAGCCAAGCTGGCTCGCAAGCTACTTGGATCGGCTAAAAAAGCTCGAATCGAGCCAAACTTAAATGAGCTCGAGCCCCAAGCTCGAGCTCACATTAGGCTCGTGTAATAAACGAGCTCAAGTCTGCTCGCGAGCCTAAACGACTTTTTGTTTATATAATTTTTTATTTACATATTAATATTTACATAAATCATAATATTATATATATTATTGTGATAAAAATAGATAATAGTTAAATAACATATATTATGTAATATATAAAAAGTATGATTATAAATTAAATATAAAAAATTATAAAAAAATAAAGATTTAATAAAATAACAGTAAACGAGTTGAGCTTGAGCTTGAAAATTTTATATAGAGCCAAGCTCGAGCTTTAGAAATAAAACTACATATGAGCCAGGCTCGAGCTCGAGCTTTCTAAAACCAAAACAAGCCAAGCTCGAGCCTAAGCGAGCTCGGGCTCGACTCGGCTCGTTTACATCCCTAATTGTGCCTGATATATCGGTAGAGAAGAATATTTGACCTGTTTACCTATGAATGGGCCCATTTGAGTTGAGTTTCATTTCTAATAGGTCAAACAACTACCGATAAAGACAAAAGAAGATTAGAACCCAGGTTAAGCTGGTTAAAAGTCTCCGCAGGTTTATTTTAATTCATAAACCTCTTAAACCATTTTATTCATATCTATTAGAAAAAAATAATAATATTTGTGATCCTATTTGACACACTATATACATGATTACTGATAAAAAGTGTTTCTGGTGGACCCAAGCAACCCAACATAGATGAATACTAGTCATTGCACATCTTTTGCCTATGGAACTGAAGGAGATCTACATAATGCTTAAAATAACAACATAACTGTAGTTAAGTTTGTCAAAAATCTTTGTGATTAAAACTAAGTTAATGAATCTCAAAGCTTCTTCAAGAATTTCCAGTATGATACGTTGCAGATTAATTGCAAATTTCCCTTTTGCAAAATTTCAAGCTATACTTGCATACTTGTCCATTTTTAACCATTACAGATGTTGGTCAGTATAGATTTCAATCACAAATAAATTATAAGTTTCAGTCACTTATCACTATGGAAAGATATTATAAAATTTCCAAAAGCAACATAGTGAAAGATCATGAATTCTAACAAAACATTTTAGATATTTGACTGGTAACAAAGAGCCTAACCTTTCTGCCATCTCCCCACAGGAGCCTTGAGGCTGTGACCAAGATAGTTTTCTCTATACTTATCAACCTTCACATCATCCCAGCTAAACTCTGCACACAGTAAACATATATTATGTTAATAAGCAGTTTATGTTTTTCTTGTTCTATCATATGATACTCCATATTTCACACAAGAGTTGCAAATCTGCAACTATAAATCTACAAGAATATAATGGTAACTAAAAATAGCCGAATGCCAATAAAGCCACTGCTAATAACTATGTTCCAATGAAGCAGATCTTCAGTATTTATAGATATACATTCAGAAGTTAAATAACAGCAAATAAAACATAATAAGGTGTAAACATTACAGACTACAACACAAAGTACCAAAAGGATTATGACAGTGTGCCACATAGCATAAAGCAAAAGCATTCAGAACCATAAAACACAAGATATTAAAGCTTCATGATACAAGAACCCATCAACCACAACTATAAACCAATTAGATGTATTAAACCAAGTCTTCAAATCACTGCATAAAGTATATATGCAAGCCAATCAAAACAAAATAAAAAGGAGAGTATGAATACTACAGATGTACAACAACAAGTAACCAATCCGATATTCCAAAAATGAGTCAAACTTAATTACTCTGCACCATGTTAGCAAGATGAACATCTCAATTAAATACTTTCTCACCACTGCAACAATGGAGATTACTATATCACATATTTGACATACTTAATATCTGGATTTAATGACCTTATTTCACAAAACATGATGTAAACAATTTCGCAATAACATTCTGTAAACTGTTGCTTACTTTAAAAAACCCAATTCCCCAAACATCCGTCCCAAATTATGCATCTTATACATCAAATCAGCTAAAGAAACAATCACCATCCAGTTTTCCAGATACAAATCAGCAAAATTTGCAGTTATAAATACACAAAGATAAGAAATATACATATATATATACATATATATATGTGTGTGTGTGCGTGTTACGAATCTCAAAACCCTAAAAAACAAAGATGAGATTTGAACTTACGATCTCGACCACCACGAACACCACCTCTTGACGGATGATACATAATTGCTTCTATATATTATTATGCTGCGTGTATAGGCTTCTGATCGATGAAGATTATCGAAGAAATTTTCGATTTTGCTCTGGTGAAATCGTTCGTAATTTTTTTTATGAATTTGCTTGTTATCGAGAGAAATGTTGATATCAACAGAAAGTTACAGAAATCATCCCTGAGTTTATGTGCATTCTCTCCAAAGTCCCTTTAGCGTCATTGTGTATCAAATTCACACATTTGTCGTGCTTATTATTTATAAAGTAAATTACTATTTGTATCTCTAACATTTGTTTATTTTAACCACTTGCATTCATATGGTTTTAAAATTATCATCCGGCCCCTAACGTTTCATTTTTATATCTATTTGTATCCAAAATCCTAACACGGTTAGTTTTTCTGTTAATTCTTTTATAAAAAGACTAAAATACCCCTACAGATCTGCAAACACCATTATTCCTCATGATCACAAACCCACTCCACCACAACCTCCCCCTACAGATCTGTAAACACCATTATTCCTCATGATCATCATCACTCTACAAACACAACACTCATCATCGATCTTCTTCAAGAATCAAACAAAAACGGAGGTTTCAGCAAATCATATGGCGCCCAAAGAGCATCAAGAGGACACCGTCTCTCCGCATCAAGCCTCACCCAAGGCTTCCCCTTCCCACTCCAATGCAACAAACTCACCGGACCCGGGTGCAGATCCCTACAAAGCCCCCTGAAATTATCACCACCAAGCCCATGTTGGTTCCACCGGTGCTCCACCGGTGGTATCTTTCCGGCGAACACCAGCAGAATCAACGGCAAAGACCCCAGCTCATATATCCTCATACGCTTATGCAACTCCATCCACTCCTCTATTTTTTCGTATAGTCGCCGGAGCACCACCACTGGAGGTTGATCACCATCACGCCGGTGTTGAAGTAACAGGGTTTTTGATTAAAAAAGGTGGAGGAGAGAGAGAGATGGGTTTGACCAGAAGGTGGGTGTGAAGTAGGTGGTGAATTTGGCGTTGCAGTACTCCAGCGCGACGAGGACGGCGAAGGGGGGATGGGGGTGGTGGCGAGGGCGGCGATGTTGTCAATGAGGATGAGATCGGAGTCGAGGTAGATGACGGTGGTGGGGAGGATTCTGGCGAGGTAGGAGCAGGCGTAGTTGAGGGGGCAGTCGAGGGCGGAGCGGAGGGAGGTGGAGATGAGGTCGGCGACGGTGGTGGTGTTGAAGGGGTAGATGTGGAAGTGGAGGTAGGGGAAGGGGAAGAGGTAGATGTGTGTTTTAATTTTAAGGGTAGTTTCGTCATTTTAATAATAATTTTAACAGAGATAAAAATAATGTTAAAATTATTTGAACTCATTGAACTCAAATAGAGATAAAAATGAAACGTATAGACTCAAATGAAGATAACATGAAACGTCAGGCGCCGGATGACAATTTTGAAACCCTAGGGATGCAAGTGGTTAAAATAACAAACATCAGAGATGCAAATGATAATTAACTCTTATTATATTTATATCATTTAGAGTTAATAATATCACATATTTCTTTGATTAATCAAATTCACACATCTGTCTTACATCATTGACATGAACTCATCCATACCAAGTTCAATAACATCTCATATTTCTTTGATTAATTAATGTAGTAGTGAAATAGCGATTATTGATCATTGTTTGGATTTTTTGACGATATCTTCTATCATTGTTGTAGATAATCCGTTATTAATCAATTCCACTCTCAATCGATGTTATTATTTGTTGTTATTCCAAAGCACACAGTGATTAGTCAACATCGATTAAATGAAATTCATCTGCCCTAACCCGTGGTCAAGAGGTCGATAACTCTAATACCCTTAATATGCTTAGAAATATAGAAAAGCTAATTTACAAAAAGGATACAAGCTTAAAGAAAAATACGAGTCAATAGAAACTATTAGATGCTTATTCTCGTTCAATGTGATAGTTTAAGCACACAAGGACTCACCCTAATTTGGTTAGGTGTTTATAATTAAGCCCTTCAAAAATACTAACAATTGCTATTAGATCCCGAACCATCCTAACACTTATGTACCATAACAAGCTTTAAAGTCTTATTTCAAGTGTTCAGAAATAGTTCAACCAACTTGACTGATCTAGTTCATGATTTCTAAACACAAAAATTCTGTCAAAACCAACTAAAACATGAAAGTGAATGCCTTAACATTTTGACATGCCTTTTCCATTCAAAAATTATAAAATATTAAATGAAAAGTAATATAAGGTTGTTATTTCAAATTTAAAACGAACATTCACAAGTTGGGTCATTGAGTTGGACGAGCCGAAAGTCGGTTAGGGTAGTGCATAAACTCAGTTTTTGGAACTTACGACCATCTATAAATAAAGCTGATGATTTTCAAAAACAATTTTATTTACAGTTAACATGACATAGAATTAATAGGTTTTGCATTTAAGCTTAATAGTTCAACTCATATAAACATGATAATATTCACGTCAAAACATATTAAAAACCTGTTAATAATTTATTTATATATTTTATACTAGGTTAGACATCCGTGTGCTACATATTTTATAAATATATATATAATAGATTTTATATATATACATAATCTGGTAGGGTAGGGTTATCTTGAGAACTATGTTTTTTCGTAAGAATTCTAAAACCAATATGAGCCACACATTTAAGTCACATGCAAGTCACATGTCATTTCATCTTTTTTTAAATGTTCATAACTTTTTTTCACCACATTATTTGTTTTAAATTCACCATTAATTATTTTTTTATCTTTTCAACATGTACCATAGTGATATACTTTTTTAAAAAAAATTTCCACCCATTATTTACACATGTGTAAATTAATCATTACACATGTGTAAATCATGTTTTACACATGCGTATTTCCAGCTATTACACATGTGTAAAATGACATTTCTAAAAAATTGAGTTTTTTTATATTTTTAATTTTTAATTTTTTTTATGAAAGAAGGAAGCAAAGGAAACATTTTTGTCATTTTAATTTTTTTATTTTTATGCTAATTTTTGTTTTATAATTTTTTTATTATGATCATTATTTATCATTTTGCCATTGAAAATGTATGGCTCAAATTATTTCTAAAATTCTCACAAAATCAGTAAGTTTTTATTTGAACCATCCCCTAATCTAATATATCTTATAGATAATAGTTTAATGAATAATAAAATTACTATGTATAACAAACGTATATAAGTTATAAACAATAGTATTAAAAGAAAACAAAATATCATTTATAAATATCCATAAACCTTTTTATATACCTTTTTAAAGTCTTTTAGTTTTAAATACATTAGCTACAAATTTAATAATATTTTAACAAAACTAAGATTCATTAAAGTATTTTAAATGTTATTTATTTATAGAATAAAATTTATCTTGATTAGTATAGTATTAAATTATAGTTAATAAGAAAAAAAATTTAAAGTCAAGATTTTTATCAAAATTTGTAAATTTATTGTGATGGTAACATGTGGACAATACTAAGAGAAATCTATGTGGATATGACGTTAACATGCTAAATGAACATGTGTCGATAGCTTTTCTTTGTCGTATTAGAGTAGATTTTATATTTCAAAAATCTAACTATTATAATAAAAGAAAGCAATTTTTTTCTTATGTGTCATCTTTATAACAACCCCTTTTCATAATTTTGACGTGTGGAATTTATCCCTTGCTTTCGTTTTCTTATTTCTCCATGTGTCTTTCTCCAACTAAAACTCCCATTTTCCATTATATTTTGACTCGTTTGCTTTTTCTTGCGGATCCTTATCCATCGAGAACATAAGACCCACCTTTTCCTTTCTCACACATTTCTATCCAAACCCTATAACGCCTTCTATCATCTTGATTTGTTTCTTGATTTTGATATCGCAAGAGTACAGAGAGGAGACTTTAATTGTTGATTACAAAGCATGATTACGAGTTCTTTCCTTTTTTTCTGATTACAGGTGCGTTTTGGTTATGATATACGGTTTTGAAGAAACGAAGAAGACAAATTAAGACGGTGGTGGAGAAGATTGTGTGATGAACTGAAGCCGATTTTGGTGTTTGCTGATTTCGACATCCTTGTTCAAACCGTAAAAATGGTTCTTACTTTGCTTGTGTTCTTCCTTCCATCGAACATGTTTGATTACTTTGCTTCAATAAGAAAGATAGCAACATCGAATGATGATGATTCTTACACACAACAAATATCATGAATGTTCATGTGTTAGTGAGCTTGGTTCAAATGAATTATGGATTTAGGGTCTTAGTTGTTTAGGGGGTGTTTTTTTTCTTTAGAAAAGTTCTTCCTGACCTCTTTTGTCTGCGCCGCGTGGACCATACGTAGACGTTGAGCTCCAGAGTGCTTGTTTTTTTAAGAGTTTTCATTAAAAAAAAGTATGTGCGAGATCTGCATGGTGCAGATTTGGCACAATCACTTCTAAAGTCTTATAAAGTCTACAGAGGATTAAACACCATCATCTGCAATTACCCATGTCCACAACCACCATCAACCACCACCACCGCTAATAGTCCACCACCACCGCTAATAGTCCACCACCACCATCTATCGCCACCATCATCCGATGCCACCACCATGATCCGCCACTACTGTCCGCTGCCGCCACCACCCGCCTCCACCCCCGTTCGATGCCATCTTTCCTTCGCTACCACCACTGTCCGTCTCCACCCACCATCCGCCACCATCCACAGTTTGCCACCACCACCCACCACCATCCGCTACCACCATCCACCACCACCGTTGATTTTTGTAGTCTGTAAACATTAAAAATAGACACTTTTCTTATTGCAAACTGCAAAGGTTTGATGCACCTATTATTTTACAGATGTCTGCAGATGTGATGCACAGACTACATATATTTTGCTACATAAAAAACAAATAGCACCTAAGATATGCAGGGTCTAAATAAGTGTGTATATGCACTTTTTCTCCTTGTAGCAAACTTAAGGTGCTTTCCCTGTATTGTAGCAAATTTTATTAGCAAGCTGTTGGTGTATTTATTATACTGATGATTAATGGGTTATGGGTAGAAATGAATTGGTAGATTAGTTGCCCCGTCTTCATCACTAAAAGTAAGCCCTATTCATTCCCTCAATCCCCCATTCTGTTGATTCCAATCAAACATGTTAAGCTACTTTGTTTGAATCATTTTTCTTTTTATTATTATTTTGCCTCTTAATCACAAAGTTGTATTTGATTCCTACATATCGACTAGAATATGTTTTGAAGATACAAGGGTATGTATGAATATGTTTTGAAGCTAACTTGTGGAAAATCTTTTGATTATAAGTGATCGCTGCTCTAATTCGTAACTACTAGATTTTCAAAATACTAACATAGACAATATGTTTGGTTTTTTTTGTGTAACTTTGTTGTAAGGCTTGTTTATTTTGCTTCATTACATTTAGTTTTGATTTAATAGAATTCAGATTTTAAACCATGAAAACAAGAAAATAAATGTGATTCAAATATTTAAAGAAGAAAAAAAGAGAAAACTTTGAACTTTTATGTGTGCCTGAAGTGAGATCAAATGGTGGTAAATAAACAAATTTGAGATGAAATCATATGACTTTTAGGGTAAGTGCTTAGAACCCACACAGACTTGTGCCGAGTTTAAAAAGAGAAGTGAAAAAAGAGCGAGCATTGCATGGTCATTTAGGGGTTGTGTAGTAGTTTTTTAATCAACCTCTTAATGGTTTAGATATCTGAATGGTTCAATACTTAATGGTTCAAATTGTTTGTTTCACGAGAAAATGTTTGAATGATTAAGACAGTTGCCTCTGAAGGGTTAAGCATTATACTAATGTTAAATGGTTAAGAGGTCTAATGCTGAATGATTGAGACATCTTATCTGAATTGGTCATACATTTGCATTTGAATAGTTAAATGATGTACTAGCTTTTAATGGTTCAAACCTTTTAATGTTAACACTTAATGGTTCTAACTTTTTATTAGTTTAGCATTTAATCATTCAAAAGTTGTCAAACAACCCCTTAGTAAAATTGGGATGCAATCATTAGAAACCACACAAATTTATGCGGAGTTAAAAAATAATTCAAATTTAGTTACTATATTATCTGCAACTAAAAATTAATTTTATTTATGTTGGTTACTTAACACTATATTGCCTTTTGTTCAGGATTTAAAATGTTGATTCAACATTTTCTTGCATGTTAGTTTTTATGATTTGTATTCTATTTAGAAGTTTATGTAGCTCAGTCATCATAAAAGAGCAAAATGTCTATTTTATAAATTAACATGTTCTGACCCGCCTAACCTAGACCTCATGTTTTGCTGTGTAAATTGGCTGAGCTTAGAACCGACACATATTTATGTAGTTTAAAAAGAATTCAAATTTAGTTACTATATCATCTGCAACTAAAAATCAATCTTATTTATGCTAGTTACTTAAAAGTTACTGATGTTGCTTTTTGTTCGGCATTCAAAATGATGATATAACATTTCCTTGCATGTTAGTTGTTAAGATTTGTATTCTATTTGAAACTTATGTAGCTCAACCATGTTAAAAGAATAAAATGTTGTTTTTTTCGGAGTTAAAAGTAAAGATAGATTTAAACTTGTAATGGTTGATAAAGATGGTAATTATGCTAATAAAATATGTAATCCCCCTA
Source organism: Flaveria trinervia (assembly GCA_025506515.1). NCBI lineage: Eukaryota > Viridiplantae > Streptophyta > Magnoliopsida > Asterales > Asteraceae > Flaveria > Flaveria trinervia. Next base: position 66,893,129 of record CM046456.1, on the reverse strand, counting down.
CTTTAATAAAATGGTAATTAGGGGAAAACATGGCATCTTTCTAGGGCATTACAATCTCTTTTCCCGCCCAATCTACCGATCCAATTTGATGGGGCGCAGATCTAAGACCTGAGTCGGGCTACCCGATTACTTAAAATCCTTAATTTTGTCTTAATCCTCCATCAAATTCAGCTGCCGTTCTTCTCTATTCAAACCCTAGAATTTCAAAACCTTTAATTACAAACTCCTCTCATGCTATCGATTCATCATCATCACATGAAGAATTCTTCTCGAATCCCGTTTACGATGACAAGATACGATGTTTCACTTGTTTCCATCCTTATATCAAACGATATATTCAACAAACGGTGTATGCCTTTTTTGATGATTGTTCATTTATGAACTCTGTATGATTTTGTATTCAACAAACGGTGACGGAAACACGAAATATCCAGACCTTATAAATTGATTCTTTTATTATTATAAGGTTTGTCGAATTTGAATAAATGTCGGTATCCTTAAAAGGAACCATAGAAAGTGAAGAGGCTTTTTCATACATATATGATTAAAAGTGTATTTTATACTATTTTGATATAAGTTTTGTGTTTGCCTGTATAATTCACATACACGTACCTTCTCCAGTAAATTTGTTTGTTTACTTACTTTTGTAAATTATAATGCAAAAGGATCATATCCGAAATTTGTATTTTGACTATACATTTATATGTTGTTGTTTTGCTTTTTACTACCTAAATTCTACCTATGATTGGAATTTATATTTCTATTTTATGTTTTTGTCATCTGCTTGTTTTCGTGTGTTTTTTTATACTGATTTAAGAAATACCTTTTGCAGATATACATCCACTCAGCCAATTGGTATTTTTAATCATAGCAACAAATCGTTCTATAAGATTCTACGGGACCCGTCATCTCTGTTCTTGCAAATATATGTTTTTATTATAATCTCTATTTTTTTTCACCGTAGAATTTTATTCTAAAATATTGTTGTACGTTATAGTTCATAGCAACTTCCTATGAGGATTATTAAAATTATGACGGGGTATGACATATCTTTTGCTTCCGTTACCATTCTTTCATCTGCTGGGTTGTCTTTGAATTTAGGATTCGAGCATGTGAATGGTTTCTTCTCTTTTTCAAAGGGGTGGAAAACATGTGCTGAACATATATCTTTGACTTGTGCTGAACATATACACGTTGCCTTGTAAGTACATCACTATTTTGTATACTTTGTAAAGTAATAACATTTATAATACATTTACACGGTTTTATACAAGTACTTAGAACATGTCAAACATTTGATACAATTTGTTTCCAAGGTATGTGCTGAAAGACGTATTGGTTGGAGTTCTTGCATAACAATGATATTTCAGTTAGGAAAGTTTGTTGTTTCAGGTATGTGCGAAATGAAGATGTTTTGATCACGGTAATAGTTTGAAGAATCTTAAGCTTGATCGTGATTGCTTTTGTGAATGATGTTAGTTTTAGTGGTTTACACTTAGGCTGAAATCGTATTTGTGCACCATTTTCTGGTTATTAGTATTGAGATAAATGTTTGAATCTAACTGGTTGATTTTTTGGCCAAATTTATGTTTCTTGCTCCAATTTCATTTCTAGTATTAAAATGATTTTTTAAGCTAACAATGTAAATGCAATCATTTAAATGTTCTATATTTTCGTAAAAAGTATTCACAGATTTACCGAAAACATTTCTTTTAAAATTGTTTGTGAATTTATATTAACTTTGATACATCCTTAATTTTAAATTAATTTTAAAATTGTCTTTGAATTTAATTAACTCAATATAGTTTTTCTGCCACCATGTTCTTTTCCACATTTAATTTGTAAAAAACCAAACACAAGTAAAATGAATTAATCAATGCTTAAGTAATCATTTAAATTTATATTTAAATTTAATATCTGTAATAAAATCCTTGTTTTATATAAGGATTTTTAAATTTAAATTTCCTTCTATAATCCTTGCTATATATAAGGTTAATTGCTTATATAAGGTCAATGATTTTAATGTTTCAATTTATTTTGGTCATAAACATTAACAGATTTAACAAAATCATTCCTTTCACAATTGACTACAAACTATAAAAAATATGTAAATTTTAAATAAACATATTGATTAAATATTGTATCTGTTGTTTTAACATTAAAATATGTTATTTTATTTTGAAAATTAACAATCTAGTGAATAAGGTCAATAATATGCATTAATAGAAATCAAACTTTCCTTTTAACATATAAACCACCTAAGGTTTATTTTAACGAACTTGTTAACCAAATATTTTATTTTTAACTTTATACTTGTTAAAATTAAGAAATGATTGTCGTTTTTACTTTTGAAATATCTTTTTTAGAAGTAAGTTTAAGGTCAACAACTTATAAAGACCGATAAAGATAAGACTTTTTAAACAGCCTCCTCACTAATGAAGAAATGGCTTACGATAAAAATATTTTGACATATGAATTTCATAGACTTTTTGATACATTAGACGAGCAATGCAACATCTTCAATGATCTTAGTAACCCCCATCAATAACAAAAAGGAGGTGTTTTTTGTCTATGGTTATGACGGAACCGGTAAAACCTTATAGTGGAAAACATTATCTTCGTTTATCAGATCAAAGGGTGAGATAGTTCTAAATGTTGCATCAAGTGGAATCACATCATTATTATTATTAGGAGGTACGAATACACACTCAACATTTAGGATACCAATTAATCTAAATGAGAATTCACTTTGTCGTGTAAAGCCAGATAGTGATGTTGCTCATCTGTTAAAATTAATAAATTTGATTATTTGGGATGAGACACTAATGATTCACAAACATGCTTTTGAGGCTTTAGATAGAACTCTTAAAGATCTACTAACCTATACAGGTGAAGACGCTAGCCACTTACCATTCGGAGGAAAGGTCAATGTATTCGGAGGAGATTTTAGACAAATTCTTCTTGTTGTTCCTAATGGTAGTAGGCGATATATTGTAAATGCATCTTTAAGTTCGTCATATATCTGGCAGCAGTGCAAAGTCCATAACTAACTAAAAATATGTGTTTATCAACCGGACGTGGAGCATGTAACATTAAAAAAATAAACAATTTTGCACGAGGGTTTTTAGATTTAGGTGAAGGTAATCTTGGAGGTCCTAATGACGAGGAGGCAAATATACAAATACCTAATGATCATCTTATATGTGATTCAGTTGATCCTATTTCAGATTTGATTCCAGTTGTATATCCTTTTATTTTTAACAACTTTAATCACCTAGATTTCTTTCAAGAGAGAATTATTTTCGCGCCAAAAATTGAAGTTCAAGATATCAATGATCGTTTGCTACCAATATTCACCTAGTAATGAAATTGAATACTTGACTTTAGATACTATAACTATAACACCCGGCCCCTCACACTAACAATATTGTCCGTTTTGCTCACGAGGAGCTCACGGGTTTGTTGTTAGAGGCCAGACATTCCTTATGAACCAGAAATCTCTCATGTCCACGACCGATGTGGATTATGTGTAGGGTGTCACAAGCACTCCCTGTTTGGACTCATCGTCCTTGATGAGCCTGAAAAGTCACCATCCTTGGTGAGGTATGTCCCACATCCCGAACGACACAAGAGTGGCTCTGATACCAATTTGTAATACTCGACCCCTCACACCAACAATATTTTCCGCTTTGCTCACGAGGAGCTCACGGGTTTGCTTTTGGTTGCCCGTGTGAAAACTTCCCAGGGAGGTCACCCATCCCTAATTGCTCCCACCTGAGCACGCTTAACTATGGAGTTCTCCCCTGTAACATCTTGTATTTTTGATTTAATTATAAGTTAATGTCGTTAAATTCTTGTAAGGACCATTGGTATCATATGTGAAATTTATGGGCCATTTATGTTTATTGTCTTAATTGTTTTAATTCTTTAACTTGAAATTTTATGATGCTAATTATTAATTAATAAATAATTAATGTTCTTAGTAATACCAAAATATAATAATAATAATAAAAAAATTAATAATAATAATAATAATAATAAGGATAATAATAATAATAATAAGGATAATAATAATAATACTAATCATAACTAATATTATGGTAAAGATAATAATAATAATGTTTTATAAAAAATATTAAACTTAAAAATGATTAAAACATGATGTCTTTAAGAAAAAAGGGTTTGTTTTGTGATTTTTAAAACTTTAAATGAAAGTTTTGGCATAAAATGATAACAACACAAACTACAGGGGTCAATTGTGTAAATACCTAATAACCCAAACCGTCCCCCCCTTATATCCCCGACTTTCCGGCGAGCCTCCGGTCACCACAGGCCGCGGCTCCAGCAAGGCCAAAAACTGGGTGTTATGCCTCGGTTTCGACCCCAAGTTACACCAAAATAATCGTGAGGCAAAATCGAACCGTTGCATGCGCCTTAATGTGGGTTTCAATGCGGATTTAACATTCTTTGAAACTTGAAACCGAACATACTTCAATAACCAAATCGGTTTACACCTAAACCATAATAACAACACAATCAAACGACTAGAAACGTTCCCTTAATTAATCACGAACTAAATGTGATGAATCATTGCACCTGCAACAACAATTAAACAACTTAATTCGATCTGTAACCCCCGATTTAAACGTTGCAACCGTTGGGTCCAAATAAAACGAATTGAACCTATAAATTGGAGGGCTTTTATTATAATTGGGTTTCCTGAACTCACTGAACCCTCAATTGCTCGAAACACATACACACACAACGAATTGGACATCAAGAACAGTCGCAAAGCTCGTTGAACCCAAAAACCTTCAATTCGATCAAAATCAAGTAAGTTATTTACATAATTTGGATCACTTAAACATGGGGAACAAAAGCCCCATGGTTACTTTGATCCACAATAACGATTTGATGTACAATTTGATTCAAGAACAATCTAGGGTTCTTGGATTTGGGGGTTTCTGTATGGTTATGTTTTTAAGATTTTAAAATCAGGTCTTAGCATGGCATCTGCCTTTGGTTCACTGGTTCCACACTCACATTCTATACTAGAGGTCCCGGGTTCGAACCCGGTGACCTCCAATATATTTTTTGGGGTTGTTTTAGATGCTAAAAAATTATAAAAAAATTTTAAAAATTATAAAAATCAGTTTTATAAACTTTATTTATTTTTTAAATTATTCAACTATGTTATAATAAATTTATTCTTTTAAACATCTTAACATTTTTATTTATTTATTTATTTTAAATATCATTGATAAATGTTATAATTAGTTTATTTTTATAGAAATAAACTTTAAATAGTTGAAATCACTAAATGACTATTGGTCATTTCGTTGTCTTTAATTGTAGATCAATTATGTTAATTATAAAGTTTTATTTACATTTCATAATTAAATCATTATAAAAGGAGTAATTAAGTTTTCTTTCATTTTATTAATATATATATATATAATATATATATATATATATATATATATATATATTTATGATTTTCGATAAATAACTTTATTCATTTATAACCCCCAAATTTCCTATCGAAACCTTAGTTCACATTAAAACGTTAATCTTACTATTTAAACTTAAACCTTGTAAATATATTTATATCCTTAGATTCATTGTGAAGGCTTGCATTGGAGCGTTACTTTATATTTTTCTTATTAATCGTCAAACTATACGTATTCGATCAAGTGAGTATTTCTATATCTCTTTTTATATTTTCACACTTTTGGGGTGAAACATGTTACATTATAAACTTTGCACTTGTAAACACGTTTGATTCTTGTAAACTCATGGCATTTCACATGTATGTTGTGGTTAGTTGAACTTTGTAGCTACCATGTAATGTCGAATATATATGCAATCATTAACTATTGCTAGCCTGGCGACATCATAGATCTATGGGCCTGACAAGCCTGCTTGGTTAATCCAAGTACCCTTAGCTAATCGTATATACTTGTAAACGTTTGAGACTTGTAAAACTTTGTCAAGGTTTGATTTTGCATTCTGTCTTACATCCCTAGTTTACTTTGTTTTCTAACTTACAACATGAATTGCCATCCTTTATATATCTATGTATTGCAAATTATGGAAATCTCACCAACATTTTTGTTGACCCTTTACTTTTAACATGTTTCAGGAAATACTCAAGTTTGAACGTCACTTTTGAAGCTTACACATCTAGGAATGGATCTAGTTAAATAAATAAAATAAAATGACTAGTTACATCTTATGTTATGCTTTTTACTTTCTTTGAGACTTATGATTGTAATGGTACAACTGGAACTTATGATTAATATATATTTGGGTTATTAATAGCGTTATGTGGCTATGAACGATTTTAACCCTCACACCTCGATGTTTCCGCCGTCAAGGTTGGGGTGTGACATCCCCTCATCCACAACCAATACGCCAAAAACACGTTGTTGTGTTAGAGGCGAGATGCCCAAAACAGGGTGTCACAAGCACCCCCTATTTAGACTTATCGTCCTCGATGAGCCTAAGAAGTCACCATCCTTGGTGAGATATGTCCCACATCCCAAACACCACAGGAGTGACTCTGGTACCAATCTGTAACACTCGGACCCTCACACCAACAATATTGTCTGCTTTGCTCACAAGGAGCTCACAGGTTTGATTTTGGTTGCCTGGGTGAAAACTTCCCAGGGAGGTCACCCATCCCTAGATTTCTCCCACCTGAGCATGCTTAACTGTGGAGTTCTCCTCTCATCCACAACCAATACGCCCAAAACACGTTGTTGTTATTAGAGGTCAGACATTCCTTATGAACCAGGAATCTCTCTTGTCCATGACCGATGTGAGATATATATAGGGTGTCACGATAACCCAAGAGGAGTATGTTTGACACGTTTGATGAGAGTTTATATTCACCAGATTTTTAAACGGTCTAAAGGTGTCCGGTTTACCAAACCATTCTTTAATGTTAAAAGTTGGGGTCCCTGTCATGCTTTTAAGAAACATTGATCAAAAGAATGGTCTGTGTAATAGAACATGCCTTAAGGTGACATCACTACACAAAAGAGTTATATAAGCGGATATCAAGAAATAACATTGGAATCTGCACGTTCATTCCAAGACTCACATTGACACCATTTACAAAAGAATTCATTTCAAGTTCAAAAGAAGTCAGTTTCCACTAGTCGTATGTTTTGCAATGACAATAAACAAAAGTCAAGGGCAATATCTATCTAGAGTTGGTTTGTATTTGAAGGATCTTGTTTTTACACACGATCAATTGTGCGTGCCATTATCAAGAGTGAAGAGTAGAGATGGACTCAAACTCTTAGCTTTAGATCAAAACAACAAGCCTACTAATGTTACGACAAATGCTATTTACAAGGAATTTTTACGCATCTTTGATTTTTACTTTGTTTTGGTTGTAATTTTTAGAATTTTATTTAACACAATCCTTTATTTTACCCTTTAAGTATCAATATATTATATGTATAATGCTAAAATTAGATAATTAAGACCTGTGTAATATACGAGTTACTAAAGCTAGTGTTATATATGAAGAAGTTTTTAGAGATTTTTTATTTAAATTTGTAGCCCTAAATTTGTTGGGTGTAAATGTAATATCAATATGTATTTGTAAATGAAACATTATAAAATATAATATATATATTTATTTATTATAAATGTTTGCTAGTTTATTTATTATAAATGTTTGTTAATTTTAAAATTTGTTAGACTCATCTCTGTATACCTAACCCATGTTTGGGATTTCTTATTTTATCAAAAAGTAACTTTTTAAAAATTATACTTGTTAACTCTTTAAAATTAATTTTTCAAAATTTCCCAAACATATTTATTAATTTATTATTTTAAAGTTAATAATCGATTTCCCAACATAACCTAATATAATATAAACATTACTATACTTTAAAACACAAATAGATGAATAGTGCTAGTTGTCATTGGTTTTTGATAATGAAAAAATCAAACAAGAAAATAAAATAATACTATTGTTATAAAAGATTATTAACTAAATTTATTTTGTTTGGTTGTGGTGATACGATGTTAGAAGTTAATGTGGGTTTAAATTTAGGTAGTAGCTTTTTTTTTCCTCCTTTCTTTCTTTCGGTTTTGTAATTTTTTTCTAGCTCAAACACATGTTTTGTAAACATAAATTGGGCTTGCTAGAGTTTAGTTACGTAACTTTTGTTTTTTTTTAAATTTTATTCAAGTGGCTTGTTGTAATTTTTTAATATATCTTTTGGGCTCAACAAAATGATTATATCACTTTTACGACGGAGTCGGCGTTAAGATTTTCGATGGAGTGAGAGTCATAGCGATTTGTTTTTTTATTTAGGATTTTATGCAAAAAATATCTTTGCCATACTAAAAACCCTAGCCGCTATTGTTGGGTCTCTGACTGAATCCTCTTACGTACTTTACCATCTCAAGTTCTCAACTGCTCTTCCATACGCACAATACACAAATCGAATTTCATCTCAACAGCCGCTATCACAACCGATTTCACCCTTCGACGCTTTGATTTCAGCCGATTTCGGCACTTCGATTTCACAGGTTGCGTGTATGATTACATCACATAGTTAGTTTTGATTGCTTATTGTTTTAGGATATTTGATTTTCCGTTACGATTGTCGTGATTTCTGTTACGATTTCACTATGTTCTCGAGGTTCTTGTCGAGCATGTTTGGAACAGGGGATTGCATCTTTATCATATGTTCTTAATACAATTGATTTCAACCTGTTTCTTGACAAGTGATTTTTATGCAATTAATCAACATTGGTGTCTTCTGCTACAGACAACTCAAACGAAAGTAAAGAGATGAACAACGGCAACCACAAACAAGTCCCTGATAACGCCAATGAACGTATGATCAACATCAGTACATCATTCATTTCATCTTTCTAATTTTAAATCAATTAGTTTTTCTGTTAATTTGATTTCTGCTTGTTTTGAGTTTAGATTGCCCGGGGACTCAGTCGGAAGATGCTGGAAAATCTGATGCTTGTGCCGGTTGCCCGAATCAAGAAGCCTGTGCTTCTGCTCCTAAAGGCCCTGATCCAGGTTCATTACATGTGTATGGATTAGTCATATTGTATTTTGAGTAATTGTCATGCGGATTATATTGATTAAAAATGTTTAGCCGAATGGTTTATGCTCAATTTCTCATGATTTTGTTGTTCCTGAAGGAATTCTAGCCTTACTTGTTGGTGTTCTATTAGGCTTAGCCGTGTAGGTTTTCGTGTCTAATCGTTGTCTTTTTGAAGTAGAAATTTTTGGTGGTTTGATACTTTGCTGTGTAACTAGCTAGAATTAGCTAATAGACAACATATGAAGCTTTTGACGTGTTCTTGAAAAGGATTCTTGAATTCGATAAATAACCAAGGAAATTCCAGAAAATTGGACACTTTTCTGTTTTTGGTTGTCATTAGAAATGCTGATTATTGGGGATTTTTTATGGTAGCCTTACTTTTTTCCTGTGAAATCAATCGACATGAGTTTATTGGATTATTTTAGTTTTGTAGGTTGAAAATTCACCTGATTTTTTTTGTTGAAGGTGTTCTGCGTGTTTAATTGTGTTGTTCCTGAAGGAGATTCGAACCTTACTGGGATCCGGGTATAGATCGACACACAAACACAATCGAACTGCGAGAGAAAATAATAACAAAGATGAACACACGAGATTTAACGTGGTTCGGTTGATGTGACCAACGTCCACGGGCTGCAACCAGGATAATACTTTTATTGCTTTCCGCCTCACTCGTGAGGAATTACAAGTATAATACACAGTCTAAATAGAGAAAATTAGGGTTTACAACTTAATCCCCAAGAAAACCCTAATGGGCCAAAACTAAATTAAAAACGGGCCAGGTTTTTAATTTAATTAATCCGCCGTTAAGTTGTCTTTTAACCCGAGCCCAAATCAAGACTCCACAAACCCAACAATCTCCCACTTGGAGGCTTGATCATCTTCAAACTGCATTCCCTTGTGAACACTTATACCTCTTGTAATCTTCCTTGTTTTCCTGGTTGCAGTGGCTTTCTCATCGGTTAACTTGAAGGCCCGTTGAAGCTCCCCCGAGCTTCAACATATCAGTCACGACTGTATTTGCTTCTGACCCCCTCTCCGTCCCTACCGGCTCCCACTGAAACAAACTACCAGATCCTGGAACACCCTGAGAACAAACACTCTCCATAGTTAGCAAGTAATTATCTGGAGAGATATTATTAGATGGAATATTAGTTCTTTTAACCCACTGTCGTCTACGAACTGTAACTGAAACACAACCTGTGCTCCCACTGCCACGAAATCCTTTAACAGGTTTTCCTGAACTCTTCCATGCACATTAACTCTGAATTTTTTCTGTGACTCTAGGTTTCTTACTTGCAAAGCAAACCTTCTTTTGTTCACGAGATTCTGTGAACTGGATTTTAGTCTTCTTTTGAACTCCTTCAGATGGTAACTGACCATATACAATGAACCCATTTTCTTTCCACGAGCAATGACGAGATTCCCTTTAACAACTTTCCACTGGTTATTCCCGAACTTAACCTCATGTCCCTGTTCATCCAACTGACCGACAGAAATCAACTGTTTTTTCAAATTAGGAATCACTTTGACATCTTTCAAAGTCCATGAACCAGCTGAAGTAACTAAATTTATGTCACCCATGCCCGTAACATCAAGAACACCATTGTTCGCCAATCTTACCTTACCAAAATCACCCTTTTTTAGATTCTGCAATACTTCGTTGCTGTGGGTAGCATGAAACGAAGCTCCAGAATCCATGATCCAGGAATCCACACTGCTTTCCACGTTACAGATTAAAGCATCATTGACTGAGTAGTCTGCTACAGTGTTAACTTGTTTTTGATCATTCGGACACTGATTCCTGAAGTGTTCAACCTGTTTACAGTTCCAACATGTCACATCATTCTGAGCCTTAGACTGACTTATTTTCCCGTTCTTGCTCCTACTACCGCTGTTATTCTTTCTTCCTTTGCCAACATTTAGTAGTTCACTTGATGATTCACTTGAATTTCTTCGTCTGACATCTTCGCCCATAATGATATCCCGAATCTCTTTTAAAGTGAACGTGTTGGTGGAACTAGTTTTCGCGGTAACAGTACCAGCCTAGCTATCAGGCAATGATGATAACAGTAGTAGAGCCTGAACCTCATTCTTGAATTTGATGCCAACAGACCCAAGTCTTGACAAAATAGAGTTCAAGTTGTTGATGTGCATTAAAACTGAACTTCCCTCTTTCATTTTTGTATTAACCAGCTCTCGAATCAAAAAATTTTTTTGCTGACGAAGGCTTCTCGTACATATTAGATAACGCATCCATGATACCTTTCGCTGTAGTTTCCTTTAGAATGTTGAATGCAATATCCTTTGTCAGCGACAACCTAATAACTGGTTTGGCCTTTTTATCTAAAGTTTCCCACTCAGTTGCTTTCATCTTTTTTGGTTTTTTTACCCAAAACAACATCCAAGTCTTTCTGAACAAGCAAATCCTCCATTTGCATTTTTCACCAACCAAAATCGTTTCCACTAAACTTCTCAATCTGAAGTTTTCCGCTGTCAGCTATTATCTCAAACTACAATCTGTTTACTAATCAAGTCTAGACTGAAAGTAGTGCCAAACACAACTGTGGCCGGCTGCCTGAACTTGAGTGTTGTTCTATTGAACGCTACCCTTTTTCCTCAGTCTTAAAAAAATAGTAAACAAACGAGTTCACAACGCACCTGAGAATTTCACGACTTTGAATCTTGGTAACTTTTGTGACTTTTGGTTGATCGTAGGATTATGACGACTACCTGCCGACACAAAAAAACCTAGATGGACAACCTCTTTCTCTAACGTTGTGTTTCCCGTACGTAACGATCCGTAGCTCTGACACCACTTGTTAGGGATCCGGGTATAGATCGACACATAAACACAATCGAACTGCGAGAGAAAATAATAACAAAGATGAGCATGCGAGATTTAACGTGGTTCGGTTGATGTGACCAACGTCCATGGGCTGCAACCAGGATAATACTTTTATTGCTTTCCGCCTCACTCGTGAGGAATTACAAGTATAATACACAGTATAAATAGAGAAAATTAGGGTTTACAATTTAATCCCCAAGAAAACCCTAATGGGCCAAAATTAAATAAAAAATGGGCCAGGTATTTAATTTAATTAATCCGCCGTTGAGTTGTCTTTTAACCCGAGCCCAAATCAAGACTCCACAAACCCAACACTTACTTGTTGGTGTTTCATTAGGTGTGATTTACATGTTAAATCTTTATCAGTTTGAAGTAGGAATTGTTTACTAAGCTGTGTAACAAGCTCAAGTTAGTTGATGGATAACAGATGACGCTATTCACTTTTTCTTGAACTAACAAATGCCAGAATTTGGAACACTTGTTTCCCTTTTGGATGTCATTGGTCGTTCAGAAGTTCTGGTTTTATGGGACATTTTCATGTTAGACTTGCTTATTTGCCTGTGAGAATCATGAGTTTATAACGTTGATATAAGTTTAAGATTTACATGCTTTTTGTGCTCTTTCTTAATCAATATATTTATAAGTAGAGCATAATCAAACCTGTTATCTTACACGTACACTGGTTGGATCAGTTTCAAAACCGGTTGATGCAATATAAATAATTTAAAAATTAATATATATGTTTGTGTGTATGAAACTATGTGGATTTGCAACATTAACAAAATATGAAGCTTGAAATAATCAAAATATGGATTCTAAAGTAGTAAATAAGTCAAAAAAAGAGATTTTGAAAGTAAATTAAAATGAAATTCCAGTTCAACTGCCTGGTTTAGAATGTGATCAAAAAGTACCCAGCTGAATGATTATGTAGTTGGTTTCTGAGCTGGCCAATCCAGTCAGGCTCTGAGAATAGTGTTTCATGTTGAAGAGGTTCTGTATATTTGATATATTTGAATCATCTTATACTATGTGTTTTAGCTTCAATAAATATTGTACTTTTTGAATCAACTTTGGTTTTTCTGGGCAGATTTGGTTGCAATTGCAGAAAGAATGGCAACAGTGAAGCACAAAATACTAATTTTATCTGGTAAAGGCGGGGTTGGCAAGAGCACATTCTCAGCCCAACTTTCATTTGCCCTTGCGGACATGGACTTCCAAGTAGGTCTATTAGACATCGATATTTGTGGGCCCAGCATCCCAAAAATGCTTGGGTTAGAAGGCCAAGAGATTCATCAAAGCAACTTAGGTTGGTCTCCTGTTTATGTTGACTCCATAGGAGTAATGTCAATTGGGTTCATGCTTCCTGACCCAGATGATGCTGTCATATGGCGGGGCCCACGAAAGAATGGGATCATAAAACAGTTTCTAAAAGACGTTTATTGGGGCGAGCTTGATTTTCTAGTGGTTGATGCCCCTCCTGGGACTTCAGATGAACACATCTCAATCGTCCAGTTTTTAAAAGAAACAGGAATCGATGGTGCGATTATAGTTACCACCCCACAACAAGTTTCCTTAATTGACGTGAGGAAAGAAGTCAGCTTTTGTAAAAAGGTCGGGATTCAAGTTCTTGGTGTTGTTGAGAATATGAGCGGATTATCTCAATCCCTTGCTGATTTCAAGTATATGAAACCATCCAAGAACGGGGAAGAAGAACAAGAGGATGTTACAGAGCAAGTTATCGCGGTTCTGAGAGAAAAAGCACCTGAATTGTTGAATTTGGTAGCATGTAGTGAGGTGTTTGATAGCAGTGGTGGTGGGGCGGCAAGAATGTGCATTGAGATGGGGGTCCCGTTTCTTGGGAAAGTACCATTAGATCCTAAGCTATGTAAAGCTGCTGAAGAAGGTAGATCTTGCTTTGCTGGTGATCAATGTGGGGTAAGTGCTTCTGCACTTTCTGCAATAATCACCAAACTGTTGAAGAATAACACGTTGGCGTGAGCGTAAAATGATGTAAGCTTATACTTTTGTCATGGCGTCTAGATTTTTCTATCGACTGTGAATTTTGATACCAAACGAAAGTATGTTGTTCTGGCAACATGTTTTTGGCTTGTTGTTTGTGTTTATATATATATTAAAACCTAAGTTGAAGAAGTAGTAAAGTTTGTGAGGTTTAATTTTGGCCATATGGTTTTTCATTATTTGCACTTTGGTCCTTACTCACTATTAGATTTATATGTAATGAAAGGTAGATTGTAAAGAGATAGGGCTTTGCGGTGGTTGGTATTGCCGGTGACGGTGGAGGCAGTGGCAGCTCCAGTTTGGCTGCCGTCTTCTCATCTCCGTGTGGTCGTCGGTCGGTTCCGGTTATAGAGAGAGAAAGGGTGTTATGATGTTTGGTGTTGTTGGAGACGGTAGCGGCGGTTGTCGCTTCGGCTTGGCGACCGTCTCCTCGCCTCCCGTCTCACCGACGATTATTGTTTGACATCTTTGATGCGAATTACTGGCAGCTGCCCATTAATCCCCACTGTGTGTTGCATTGAATAAAAATTGCATTTGAAGCTTCGCGGTTGTGCTTCCCTTGCATGTTGTGAGGTATGATGCACAGGTCGGTTATGTGTATGTGGTTGTGTAGCTCTCCTTAAAAGGGGTCTTCAAGCTTCTGGTTGTTTGTAAACAGAAAAAACAAGGGTGAATGTGTTGTCGCCCGCCAAATGTTCACCTACTATTTCATTTTCACCACCCTTTCTTTACGTTTCAAAATTAATAGATAGTATACAAATCCTGACTTTAATGACGTCAAACTATGATGATGAAATTATGCATTTGGTGCTTATTGTTTATTGGCATGGTAAACGGTCGTTTGCAGCCACAATAAACCGTCATATCTAAGCCTTCAAAAACATTAAAACAAATTTAAACCCGCCGCAAAATACAACTAGTTATATTATATAGTGTTAATTTCCTAACCAAAAGAAATAGTTGGAATTTTGGTGTTTATGTTTTGATCACATGATTATTTGGGTTTTGTAATTAAGTCCTCCTATTCACATTTATTTCGGTCAGGATGTTTCATGTGTTGCCGGGAGCCGTCATTGGTGGACAACTCCCACGACGGTGCTTGAAGGCCACGGTGACGAGCGAGAGACTAGGGTTTGGTGGTTTATGAGAGAAAGTTAGAGAGACTAACTACGGTTTGGTGGTAATTCCGACGCCTATCATCACCTAATCGGTTGCGTTAGATCTGCTCGTACACACATGTATTTATCTTTGGTGACCCTTTTATACGACTTTTGTGGGTTTCTCTGTGCGATGATGATGGCGGCAACAAAGGCGATGGCCGGTCTTGTCACTGGTCTTCGAGCCGTCTGTTTGCCATTTCACTTGATGTGGTTTGGAGTACATTTTAATAGCTACATGCAATTATATATATATATATACACACATTTATTTATTTTTGTTATTCTTATCTAATTATTATTTTTAGTTTTTTTAATTTTCTTTTTTCTTATTTTCTTTAATTTTTTCTTACCATGTAGATACATTTATCCTCTTATTTAGCATTATTAATTTCAACATCTCCGTTGTATCGCCGTTTCAAGATATACAACAACGATTTACGACCACACCTACGAAAAAATAGGTAGGTAGCCCCGCCGTGTAGCGTGGGTTACCAATACTAGTTATTTACATTAGGAAAATCACACCTATATATTGTTAAAGCACACAAGCAGCCAATTCATTCGTTGTCGTCGTCCTTGTCGTTGTTGTGAAAACTCCTACGCTGCAGTGTACACGAGACCTACGAAAGCTCTCCTCCGTCCGACGACGAACTCATCGATGGCCTTCGCCACAAATATCCCGAATATTTTCGCCTCAAGCTCCAACCCTTCAAATGGTGAAACAAATCCTCAATTCTTACAACAACAAAAACAAGCAGAAGTTACGCCGAAACAACATACGTCGTCAATCATCATTCTATCTATCGTCGTCACGCACTCCATCGAACAAAAAAGCAAAGATAAGCGATATACATACGTTGGAGACGAAGAAACACGTTACATGTAGTTGAGCTGATGACGGATGTGCTCACTCCTCTGTGTGATCCGGGCTAAGGTTTAAGGATATTGGTGGTATGGATGATCTGCTGGATGAGCTGATGACGGATGTGCTCGCTCCTCCATATGATCCGGATGTCCCTTTAAGCCTTGGTGTAGCGATGGCGGGCGTTTTATTGCATGGGCCGCCTAGGTGTGGCAAGATAAACTAGCTCATGCCATTGCTAATGAAGCTGGAGTTCATTACAAGAAAAAGACCTTATGGTGACTAGGCTTATGGTGACGACATGATTTTGTCGCTATAGGTCACCCTCATGTCATCGCCATAGGGTCACTTTGGTTTTGACTATTCTGGCTCTATGGCGATGACATATAATCGCCGTAGGATGTGCTATAGCGACAAAAAGTCCTCGTCATAGGGACCAAGAGTCGTCCTTATTGCTTAATTTTACTTAGTTTTTGATTTATATAATAAAATAAAAATAAAAATTGCAGTGGTAAAAAAATATTTTTTTGTTTTTTTTCTCTGAAATAATTGAGGGAAAATAACCCGCCTTTATGAAAACCTTAAGGCAACGACATGTTGTCACCTTAGGTTATATATATACATACATATATATACATACATACATGTATACATATATATATATATACATACATATGTGTATATATATATACATGTATGTGTATATATATACATGTATGTGTATATATATACACATGTATGTGTTATATATACACATGTATGTGTATATATATACACATGTATGTGTATATATATACACATGTATGTGTATATATATACACATGTATGTGTATATATATATACATATATGTGTATATATATATATACATATATATGTTCTAAAATTTTATCAATATTTGATAAAATTAATACTGATATTAATAATAATTATATTTACTATTATTATTAAATTATTGTTATATATGCTATTATTGTTGTTAGTGTTATTATTATAAATATTACATCTACTTATAATTATAAACAATGAATATCAATTATAATTTAGAGTCAGTTACATACACAAAGGTTAGTTATGCTAAAACTATGATTATTAATGTTAAAATATACACATTGTTTATACAAATCGTCAAACAGGTCAGTGATTTTCGGTTATTATAGTTAAGGTTGATTACATACATAAAAGATTAGTTATGATTGAATGATGATTATAGTGTTGAATTATACATATTAATGGTAATATATGTGAAATTATGTTTAATAATAGTAAATTAAGTTTGCTTATGCTCAATTACCATCGATGAGTGTTAAACCATTTGAAAGATATCCAGTTATGATATTAGGGCCAATTACATATGTTAAAGCTTAGCTATGATTAAATTATGAACATCAATGTTAAGTTATACACTTTGATAATAATTTACGAAAAATTATGCTTATTAATAGTAGGTTAAGATTGTTTATGTTAAGTTATCATCATTGAGTGTCAAACAAGGTCAAATATGTTTGGTTATGATGATTAGGGTCTATTACATACGTCAAACGTAAGCTATGATCGAATTATGATCATCGGTGTTAAATATAGTAATTTACGAGAATTATGCTTATTAACAGTAAATTAATTTTGTTTATACACATGTATTATTAATGAGTGTCAAACAAGGTGATATATGTTTGCTTATGATGATTAGAGTCAGTTACATACATTAAAGGTTAACCATCAAATTATGATCGTTAGTGTTAAATTGTACTCTTTGATGGTAATTTATGAAAAATTATGTTTGCTTATGATAATTTAGTTATTGGTTTGAGTTGATAGAATGATATAATAGATTTGTGTTTGATAACAAGTTTCATGGTTTTAAATATGTCTTAGAAAATGTTTTACGATTTTCAGTTGTCTTATAGAAACATCTTAGGCTTTAATTATTTATGTATGTGTATGTGTATGTGTATGTGTATGTGTATGTATTTGTATATATTTTGATTTGTTTATTGGTTTGAGTTAGTAGAATGAGATGAATGATTATGTTTTAAAACATGTTTTAGGATTTCAATCATGTTTTAGAACATGTTTAAAGTTTTCGAATGTGTTTTAGAAAATGTTTAATAATTTCAATTATGTTTTGAAACATGTATGTACGTCAGGTCTATGTATGCCATCAAGCATAATAGGAGGAGTACATGATGGTGATGGCGAGGGTCATGACTCATATGGCCATGCATTTGACTTTCCTCAAGTTTTCAATCATATAAGTTATTATTCATTTTAGTTATATGTATTTTCATTGAATATTTTTTGAATGTTGCTAGCTTTTGAATATCATGTACCAATATGACATAAAGTAAGAAAAAACGCTTAAATGGATGAAATTTAAACTTATTTGAGAAATGAGTTGTAAACTTGTATTATCAGAATATGTATTATTACTTTTTTTCATCAAATCTCATAAATTTTATTTTTAGTGTTTAAAGGGACAACAAACTAAGATCAAATCACATTGAGATGTAATGGTAGGAATAGTTTTAGATGGATCAATACTAGGAATAGTTTTAGATAGATCAATTCAAGAACATAAGAAGATTTAGTAAGTTTAAAACTTTTGTTTCTATGATTTGTTAAATATGTTGTTATCATGTATTCATATGGAATTAGTACTTTAATTAAGTTTTGTATATTGCTAGTATCTTTTTGAAATTAGTATATTTTTAATTTAAAGTGGGTTAAATTGACATGAACACACATGAATAGATTAAATTGGATATATTAAGTATATGAAAGTGGTTCGGGTTATTTTAACATTTTAAAATAAAAGTTAGATATTTAAAGTTTATTAAAGACAGTTTGGCTTATTTTGTCCAACATTTAGTTTAAATTGATAAAATCACTTGAACACCCTTTAATGGACTTAATGTTGACGATAGTTAGTTTAAATAGGTCAAAATCACTCGAACACACTTCAATAAACTTAAAATTTTGTGTTTTTAGTTAGACTAAAAGTTAGGGGTTGTTTGATTACCACTGACTCAATAAGATCTGACTAAGTCAGAAGTTAACCCAGGGGCTGATTGTTTTCGGCTGACCGGGCTGACCGGTTGACTCGCTCAACGGGTCAGCCCGTTTGATTATCGTTTCGTTTCAAGCAGACCAGGTCCAATTAGTTGACCCAAACCAAAAAACAAAATAAGCTTACCGGGTCCCTTAGACCTCTCGCGACCCGCAGAGACCCCTCCCCCTTGCGACCCGCAGGGACCCCTCCCCCTCGCGACTCGGCCACTCGTCAGTGGTGGAGGAGTTAGAGGCGGAGAAATGATAGAGGGTGGTTGTGGTGCGGTGGTTCTGACTGTGGCGAACGATGCGAAGGGTGTGGTGTGGTCTGGGAAGCGGCGAAAGGTGTGATGTGGTGGTTCCGACTTCGGCGGACGATAGTGGTAGTGGTGGTTCGACGGACGATGGTGGCGAATGGCGGTGGATTTCGGTGTTGGTCGGAAAGTGTACAGTGACAGTGGTGGTTCCGACCGGTGGTGTGACTCTGGTGGGTTTTGTTACGTAAATACTTTGGTTCTAGTCAGATACTAAATCAAACAATCAAGTTTCAGTAAGATGCATACCCAGTCAGAACTTCTAATTGGGACCGCTTCTGACTTAGTCAGATCTTACCGAGTCAGTATAATAAAACAACCCCTTAGAAGTTCTGATTGAGTCTGAATCTAACGGAAAGTTGACTATTTGGTTTGACTGACTCTGTTAAATGATAAAATAACCATATTGCCCTTGTATTTTAACTGGTGTTGTGTAATCAATAAAAATAGTCAAATTTTTAAAAAGAACACAGTAGCTTAAAATTCAAAATGTCATACAAGATATAAGTTAAACATAAATCATACATAATCCAAATAAACACATAAAATTTTAAACATATTATAAGAGTTTGCATACAAATCTAACTTGAAGAATTTGACAATAGTTGATTAGCAATTTGGTCACACAAAGTAGCCATATATTTAACAGCTTTCTGAACCCCACTCTATGTCTTGTGTGTTTTGGCCCTCACTTCCTCCACCTTCACCATCAGGGGTAACCATAGTATTCTCTTCAAAGTTTGTAAATAATTAATCTTTAATATTGTATTTCGTTATAAAATTATGAACTGTAAAACAAGCAATGACTACATCTCTTTGCATTGTAAAAGGATAAGACGCCATTTGTTTTAGGATCGGAAATCTTGCCTTCAATACACTATAAGCACACTCAATAACATTTCTAAGGCACGCATGAGCATGATTGAATCTTTCTTCCTTAGTTAACCCCCTTCGCCGTTGAAAATCGGCTAAATAATATCTAGTATTGCGGTATGGAGTCATAAATCCACGAGTGTTGGTATATGTAGCGTCGTAAAGGTAATATTTATATGTAAATGTGAGTGTCATATATTATATAAAGAATACAAATAATATATTTATTAATAAAATTTATAATTATATTATATACCTAGTTGAGGGAATCGAAATCCAGAGATCATTAAATGCAACTTCTCTCAAAACTCGTGAATCATGTGCTACGCCTTCCCATCCAGCCCATACAAAAGAGAATATCATATCAAAATCACATATTCCTAACACACTTTGATAACATTCACCTTCCTCTTTTCCTGAACTAATTTTGTTAATTAGCGAACACAACTGCATGTACAAGAGTTCCATCTAAAGTGCCTATTGCTCCGGAGATATGCCTCTTGGCCTTTGAAGTCGTTTTGAGGTATTTAGTTTCATCAAAAGATGTTGGGGCTATAATTTCTTTAGCAGAAACATATCATTGTAACCAGAACCTCGTGAAAACATTTATGAACCATTTGATTTGAGTGTTGAAATCGTCGTTTAACCACTCAAAAACGTACATTATGCCTTATAATATGTAAGAACATAACCATTTTCTTTTCAATGCTTATCGTCCTACTAGCTCGCAACCAATTTTGTTGTGTAAGATGATGGCATAATAGTACATATGCCTCACGTGAAAGTCTCATCATTTCTTGACATTGTGTAAAAGATCCATGTAGTAATTCTTGTGTATATGCATGCCCAGTTAAATTAGAATCATTATCTCTTATTCTTTCAATTCTATCCTCTTGTTTCCTTTTTTGGGCTAACTTCAACTAATACCATGAAGGTATAAAAGGTACAAAAGTCATACATTAATCATATTAAAGTCTTACATAAGTCATGCAAAAGTTATACGCAAGTCATACTAAAGTCATACACAAGTCATACAAAAGTCATGCGCAAGTCATCTAAAAGAAAAACACAAAAGTCAACCAAATAATCCAAACTTCCTCTCAATATTTCTCACCCACGACTCGTAACTCACCGGCTTAATACTTAACCAAACTTTTCTAGTATCAACAATTTCACTGAATCACAAAGAGTTGTGTTGTCTCTCGGATCTTCTTCCCCCCATTCTATTTTTTCCATCTTATCCATGTATGCGTCCATTTATATTGTCAATGTATTTGTTTCCATCATCTTTTCAACATTGATAATTTCATTCCCAACTTTTCTTAAGTTGTCATCTATTGTTTTTCTCCAAACTTCTTTGCTAGTTTTTGTACTTGCCTTGCATTTTGACCGATCAAAGGATTCTTCACTTACAAGTGGGGCTCTGTTTCAATTTGAGTGCACTATACATCATCCACATCATGCTCATTGTAACATCTTGAATTTTTTGGTTGATTAAAAGTTAGCATTATTATTCTTGTAAGGACCATTGTTGCCATATATGAAACTCATGGGTTACTTATGTTTATTTCTTTAATTTATCTCTGATCCTTTAATTTGAAGGCTAATAATGTTAATAATAATTACTAATAATAATAATAATAATAATAACAATGATAATAATAATAATAATAATAATAATAATAATACCAATAAATTATAATAATAATAATTTGCAAAGAATTACTAACTAAAAAATGTTAAAACTTAAACTAAAAAGGTTAGGAGTTTGTTTTGTCATTTTAGAAACCTTAAAAGAAACTTTTACACATAAAGTAACAACTTTAAAACTACAGGGACTATTTATGCAAATTATTAAAAACCAAATTAAACTTCCCTTTACTACCCTGTTTTTCCGGCCAAGCCTCCGACGACCACCGGCGACTCTCCAGCGACTCCTCCACGCGTTAATCAACTGGTTTCCTTTCAAATTAATTCAATTGAATCATTCCCTAACCTGTTTCGAAGCCACATACATGTTTAATTTGATTAAACAGGCGGTTATGACCCTGTAATTTCGTAACCGAAAGTTCGCATTCAATATTTGACCGTTCGAGTCGAAACCGATCTAATTATAGGTTGTAATCGAGATCCTAAAGTTAACTGAACTCTCAATTGCACCTGAAATACACACAACCTCCATATTCGATTCTCTCCTATATCGCGACCTGCAACCTATTCGAAGTCAATCTTTCGAGTTTCTTTAACTCAAATTGACAGAGGTGAGTCCCACTGATGTGGAGGGGACTTATGCGGATTCAACTGCCACTACAGAAGGTGCCTCAATGGACCTTATGGACAGTGGTAACATATCTCAGACTGAATCTACGGCAACCAAGCCTTTTGATGACTCTGAAAGAGACATCATTGAGCATGGGAAACCAGAGTGCCAAGAAACCACATCTGCTGGTGAGGCTGAACATACTAGGTATGCTACCTCATCTCCCCATGATTCTTCAAAAGAAGATGAGGAAAGTATGAAACTCCTCATACAAGACCTTCTATCTAAAGTCTCAAACCTTGAATTCTTGTTAAGACTTTAGAAGAAAGGTCCGCCACTCAGCAACTTGAGATTGACAATCTCAAGGCTCAACTAGCTGAGAAACAGACAAAGAGGTCTGTTAGGCATATACCTGTTCAGGTCTCTTTGACTTCTTCCTCCAGCTCTTCTAGCTCTCAAGATGATGCTACCAAAAAGGGGGAGAATGTTCAGAGACAACATCTGAGGAACCACAGAGCCAACCTTCAACTTCAACATCTTCTACTCCTATCATCACTATGTCTGAGCCATCTCAAGTTATTCTTCAGATTGACTCAAAGATGCTCAACGATCTCTACAGACTCTTCACCAAGTTTCTGTTGAGATCCTCCACTGATCAGCCAAGCCTGATGCTGCAATGATTTACTTCGGAGCTGAAGAGCTTCAAAGGCTTACTGCACCTTCTACCACTGTGGAAGAAGTTGGTCAACCTAAGGTCCACATGGAACCTAAGATTCAATTGGAAGGGGAAATAGGGACTGATGGCCCAGCAATTGAAACAGTTGGGACATAATATGCATCTCCAATTTCCGAAGCTGAAATTAAAGCCTCGGAAGAACAAGCTGAATCTTTCGAAGCTGAAATGGAAGCTGCGGAAGGACTGTTCAAAATGTCCGAGGAACTGATCATCACAGATGCAATCCTTTAAATGGCATCTGAGGTGAACCGCAAGGACTTTATGAATCTACCTCCATCCCAGACACCATCTCTGCCTCTCTCATAATCAGAATCCACTCTCCAAGAACCACCACAGTCAGGATCTTCAAAAGATAAAGAGAAAAGAAAGATGACTGCGGAAGAGCTTCAGGAAGAGGAGAAGATTGAGAAGTCAAGAAGAAAGGAAGACTTCCAACTAAAAAGTTGCTAGCTGATAGTACAAAAGCAACTGCAGCCAATCATGAGGCTGTCAACAACAAGAGAAGGAAATAGATCATTGACCAGCTTATCCAATTAGGAGCTACCAATGAAGAAACACTCCTGCTACCACTAGAGGAGTTGGTGAATCTGGAGAAGGCAACCAGACTGAAACTTGAAGAAGAAGCCATGTTGGCCTTGAGAAAGAATAGGAAGAACAGAAGGAAGTTGAATTCCAGCAGAGGAGACACAATATAAACTTCCTAATCTCCAGAGGCTTTAATCTTCAAAAACTCTCTCCACATGATGATGAGACGATCCTCTGGCTCTACAACAAAGAGCAGGATCAAATAGAGAAAGAAAGAAGAAAGGCTGCAAGAGAAAAGACAAAGGAGAAGAAGAAGAAGCTAGGGTCATTGCAACGAGGAAGCTCAGTGAAAAGGCCTGGATGAAAGACTATCTTCGGGCCCATGGCTTCTCTAGAAGGCAGGTGGGTCCCATGTCTGAGAAGACACTCCAACGGATTGTCAGTGAAATCAAGGCTGACATCCGGTTGGGAAAGAGAAAAGAGATGCATAGAAGGGTAAAGGGGATGACCTTCACTACAACCACCCAACCACAACCTGAACCCTCACCCCTACCTTTCACCATCAAAACCAACCCTTCACCCCTGAACCCACATCTTTGCCCACATCCATTTCATCACCCCAACCACCTAAATTTCCCATCCTTCAACCTAAAACTCTCCCCAGAACCTCTGAACCTCAACCTACCCAACTACCATCCAAAAATCCCCTCAGCCTTCTTAACATCTCTCTCTTGAGGAGTTCAAGGTAATCAAGACCAAGCTCAACAATTGCACAACTTTGAGCGAAGTCTCATGTGATGAAGATTCTGTCAACATTACATATGTTGATGGATCCTCTTGTTCCCTCATAAGAGATCAATTTATTGATTTACCTAGAGGAACATTGGACCAGGCAGCTAGACTTCTAGGTCTCAACTCAGATTCATTGAATGATGAAGAGAAAAAGCTTAGAAGGAAACTGGTGACTCTGCTGGATACTAAGAAAGAGGACAAGATTCCCAGTCAGTCTCTTGTGCCTAGAAAGAAAATAATCCAGTGTAGCTTCGATGAAACTTCTCACAACTTTGTTGTGGAAAGGGAGAATGACGAAGTCAACAGACTTAATGCAACCTCCCTGCTACACTACAACTGATTTGATATTGCTGAGTTAGCAGAGAAGCCATTCTCCAACCCCTCCAACTCTGAAGCTGCTGCACTCATTAGAAATCATATCAGCAGTCTTCATCTAGCTGAGCTAACTGCAAAGGCCACGATTGAAGAAGAATTAAAGTCAAGAAGACAGGAAGACAAGGAAAGATCTCCCACCAAGGGCGCTGCCTTTCTACAGATGGTGGAGGGTCCAGAATTGGAACCTATAGTTAGATGGGAATATGACTACAGTTCCCATCAACTAACTCTTTTCAGAGGGCAACAACAAAGTGTACATGTCATCCAAGGTGACAGACTGGATTTCCTGTCTACCAAGGATTTGTACAAACTTCTCAGCACCACATCAGGGAAGAACAAGGAAACAGACAAATATCTACTCTCCTTGGTGCTGAAAGTTTTGAAAAGCGGAAACAAGTGAAGTTTTGGTAGCATTAGCCTAGGGGGAGTTTGTTGGATCAAGAAGAAGGCTGGTGCAACCAAAACCAAATCACTTAGATAATTTTTGGTGCTACATACAAAGGCTTCCGAAGCTTAGCATGGAACTTCCGAAGGTTGTGGAATTCTTCCGAAGACAAAGTGAAAGATCAACTTCCGAAGACAGAATTCTACTTCCGAAGTTAAGAACATGCTTCCGAAGATCAAGTCTTAGAAGAAGAACCTGAAGACTACTTCCGAAGTATGATGAAAAGAAGAAGTCTCAAAGCCTTGGAAGAAGCAACCTCTTCCGAAGTATAAGTGGCTTCGGAAGTACTTACTCTTCCGAAGCCATTTAACCTTTGGAAGACACTGCTATGAACCAGTGGACACAAGTATGGTCTCTGACACTCCGCTACAGACCTCTGATACTGTATGGCGTTTTCTCAAAGAGCCATGCAGTTGACCATACTTTATTTCACTGTTCACCTTTTATGATAGTACAAGTTACCAACTTTAGTTGGTGACAAAAGGTAAGTCAGGGACATGTCCTGACTACCAAATCTCAGATAAGTCTTTATCCGAGATACCTTAAACTATAGTCTTGTATTATAGGCTTTAGTTATAGGATCCCAGCTGGTATCAAAGTATATCCGGCTGTAGGTAGTATTATATATAGGTTTTCATTGTAACTCATTCCACACTGCTTGTAAGAGTCTTGTATTATTGAGTTGAGAAGCAATATATAAAAGTACCTTGAAAATTACTTCTTGTGTTCCTTATTACTTGCTATATTATGATAAACTCTTACCGACTCTATCTTTATCCGAGTGTTGTTTTAAGTGAGTTTGAGAGAAAAACATAGTGCTAAGTGACCTTAACCGATCCCGCATCATCGTATAAGGAGGCTTATATTACGAGTAATTGGATTTTCAACAACAAAATCTTAAAATCCCACCCTGTTCTCAGTCATGGTTATCTTGTTCTCGTTCTCCATCGAAATTACACCAATCCAGGTAATTAAACACATGATTTCATTCATTTAATCATGGAGAGTAAAAGCCCCATGGTTAATTCGATTAACAACAACGAATTAATGACCAATTTGGTTCTAATCGATTCTATGATTCTAAAGATTTGGGGGTTCTGTTTATATGGCTTTTTAAAGAATTAAAACCAAGTGATACCAAGGCCATGACCATGGTTCACTGGTTAGAAACTTACCCTAAAACATTGAGGTTCCGGGTTCGAACTCGGGCTCCCTCATTCATTTAAAAAAAAGGCTTTTCAGCCTTAAATTAATTATAGAAATTTTTAATAAATATAAAAATGATTTTTGTAAACTCTAAATATTTTTAAAGGCATCAAATCATTTTCTGTATTTTTTTAATTTTAAACAATTAAATATTTTTTTAAAATATTTTAACAAAGGTTAGTTTTGGGTATTTTTATGAATTTTAAATAGTAAATATAAATTATTATTGGTTCAAACATTGCTTTTAAATTATTGTTTAAAGCGTGTTAATTTCATTTAGTTATAAAAATTTATTTCAACTTTATATCTAAATTCTTCAAATTATTATAAATATTTTCTCCTTCATATCTTTATATAAAATAAATATATTTCTTTCATTTATTCCAAGAAAATATAATTAATTTCCATTTGATAAATATATTGTTTGACAAAACCCCAAATACCAAATTGAAACCCTAGTTCTTGTTTAACCATTAAACTTATTATTAAACTTAAAAATCTTGTAAATATACATTTTAGGTGCATTGTGAAGGACTATGTTGAAACGACGTTTATTATTCTATTTAATCCTCAAATATATACTTATTGATCATGTGAGTATTTTTATATCTCTTTTGCATATTTTTAAACTTTGGGGTGAAACATGTTACCTTATAATCATTACACTGGTAAAATGTTTGATTCTTATAAACCATTGGGCACTTTACTTATATGTTGTGGTTAGTTGAAATTTAGTAATTACCATGTATTGACTATTATATGTGCAATCATTAACTATTGCTAGCCTGGTGACGTCATAGATTTATGGGCCTGCCAAGTTTGCTTGGTTAGTCTAAGTACACTTAGCTAATCGTATAATCTTCTAAACGTGGAATCTTGTAAACTGTCAAGGTTTGATTATTACATCTGTCATACATCCCTAATTACTTTGCTCACTAAATTATGACTTGAATCGCCATCTTTTATATACTTATGTATGAAAACTATGGAAATCTCACGAGCATCATGTTGACTTTTTATTTTTAACATGTTTTAGGAAATGCGCAAGTTTGATAGCCATCTTTGAAGTTCTTTCACATCTAGGAATGGACGTAGTTAAATAAATGAAATGTCTTGGATTCCTTACATCTTATGTTATGTCTATTTTCATCTTTGAGACTTATGCTTGTAATGTTATATTTGAAACTTATGATTATTGTAATTAGGTTAAATAATAGCGTTATGTGGTTGTGAACAATCTTAACCCTCACATCTCGACGTTTCCACCGTCAAGGTTGGGGTGTGACACTCATATAATCCTTCAACGGGATGAGGAAGTGTAGAAGATGGCCCCCAACTGTGAATGCCAGTCGCGACCACCCCTTTAGACAATTTGGTACACAGATCAGGGTAAGGAAGGACTCATTTCTTAACATTTCCACAAACTTGTTCAACTGTTTGAAATTTTTTATAGATATAATCAAGCTACAAACAAAAATAATCTTATTAAAAAGGTTTTCATATTAAAAAAATACCTTTGCCTTCGCTTCCTATTCTTCATTACAAATATTGAAAGTTTTGGTTATAGGATCATAAATATTCCTTTTTGTTTTTAATTTCACCCAAATCCCTTACTTTGATTTCAAGTAGTCATATTGATTTTTCATTTGTTTATGGTCAACATTGAAATTATGATTATTTTTTAGTTTTACCGCAACAACTTTCCATTAGCATCCTTTTTGGCTACTACACTCCCGACCATTGGTTGTTATTTCATGTATACATGCTTCAAGAAAAGTTTTGTCGATAGATTTCAACTTCCAAATAACCCTAGCATTTTTTCTAATCATGCCTAGATACAAGTATAATATCAAGAACTAATATCAAAATTGATTTCAAGAGCTATATAAGCAATATTATATCTGATTTCAAAAACACATATGAGCAATATCAAATTTGATTTCAAAAACACACATAACTAATATCAAATCTGATTTCAAGAACCCATATAAGCAATACCAAATCTGATTTCAAGAACATGTATTATCACACCCCGACCGATGACGGAATTATCTAGGCGGACGAATATGAAACGATTGTTCATAACACATGGAACTAAATAAGTTGAAATAATATTAAATATCATTTTCATTGAATATTACAAGATAATTAAATCGTTACAATACAAACAAGATATAAACAACATCATAAGATTTTCAATTAAACTAAGTCCAAGTCCTATATGAGTACGATGAGATTATCAAGTATCAAACCTGAAACATGTTAAAAATAAAGGGTCAACTTTGAAAGTTGGTGAGTTTTCATGGGTTAAACATATATATATATATATATATATATATATATATATATATATATATATATGTATATAAAAGGTTTACAAGTAGCAATTCATGTCAATGGTTATGAATTATGCAAGTTTATAGAACACATATAGCTACAATCAAACCTTGAAAGATTACAAGATTACAAGATTAAATGATTAGCTAAATGTACTTGGATTAACCAAGTAGGCTTGTCAGGCCCATAGATCTATGACGTCGCTAGGCTAGCAATAGTTAATGATTGTCAACATATAATGTATCTCATATAACACTCACAATAATATCAATAACCATGACAAAAAGGTAAAGATGAATTGCATGTGCATTTACAAATATCAAGATGTTTACATGTGTAAGTTTATAAGGTTAAAATGTTTCACCCTAAAAGTTGTGAAATAAAATAAAAAGGGGCATGGAGAACTCACATGGAAAACTCACAAGTATAGTGATGGTTGTAGAGTACATAAGAAAACTTGGATATCATGACTCAAAGGTGATGTCCTAAATGATAATAAAAACAATAACTTGAGGTCGGAATTCATTACAAGAAGTTAGGATATTTAGATAATGCTAAAAAGCGAAAGGTAGATTGAAAAAGGATTATTGCATCAATTTTAGATTCTGGACAGAATATTTGGTATGTGTTTGAACAGGTTTTAAAAATAGAAGATGGTTTCATAAAATTATAAAAATTTATACTTCACTAGTTCAAATTTTCCCGGACAATATTCATTCAGAAACATTTTTATGAAAAGATCTTTAAATAGGTCAAAACGGCATCATAAAACAGAAGGTGCTGAAATGCGCACTTATCTTGTGAAAGTTATTGTTGAGTCGTCCAATTAAGTTTGAAGACGTATAAACTATCGTTAAAAAGGTAACTCAATAAAATTAATATTGGAGTATGATTTTACTCAAATTTAGTTTCTTATGATCAAGTTATGGTCGGTTGAAGTCAGATTATATTCTGCCAAAATTACAGTAAGGCATTTATGTGCACTTTTAAAATTGTTAAAGCATGAAACGGGTTAGAAAAAATTTATTATGTAGATATATGATATATTAGATATTAGACTTCATTTGAGTTATATAAAAATATTCCAAGACTTTGGCATAGCCATCACTTATGGAATGAATCTTGTGGAATAACCGAATGCGGCGGCATAACCGTCCATATGCAAATGAGATTCTTTGTTTATGTTAGCTTGATTTAGGAATGTTAGTAATTGTTATAAGGTTAGTGAATGTTAGAAGGTTAATGATCAAATGATAATGATTAAAATTAAAAGAGATTTAGTAGAAGAAAGAATAAAAGTAAGAATATAAAGTGGGAAAATGTCACAGAATAGTAACAAAGTTTCAAAAGTGTTCTAATTTAGTCACTCATGCATATTTTTCTTAAATTGGACCTCCAAACGATCAAATCGAGTCATTACCAATTTTTATTATGACAAGAAAGTAACGATGGAAAAGACATTGGAGTTAGAATTTTCAATATATAAAATTATATTACAAAATAATAAAAACTTGTTAATTATGAAAAAAATAAAAAAAAGTGCCTAAAATTTACGTCAACGTTTATAGAAAAAAATATTTTCTAACTGAATCCAAAAGTATAACATGCTAAAAAATATGTGATGACTTTTAATTTGTATAAAATATAAAAATGAGTAATCTAATTGGAACATTTTTAAAACTTGAGTTACTTAATTAGAACACTTTTGAAAGTTGGTTACTATTTTACAAAGTTACCCATATAAAGTTATGAGATTAATTGGATGTTAGGATGATTAAACAATATATAAATGCATAATATAAAAGCAATATAAAGTTACCTTAGTATTAAAACTTCTTGAAATTACTTGTAAAAGAAAATTATTGAAATTGATTATACCAAAGGATGATGAAAGGTTTGTGTGAGAGATTTTTAGAGAATGAGTAAATAAAATGTGAGGCCTAAGCCTTGCTTTTATACTTGAGGTTAGGAGGAGGTTATAAATGGTGTTAATAATGAGTTATAAGTCTTTTAAAAGGGGGTTATGATTTTGAAATAAATATAAGATTAAACAAAATAAATAGATAAAAGAATAATTACAATTTAAACTTTTAATTTATTAAAACCTTAATTTTAATTTAATCAACTTATTTTCTTATAAATTCTTTATAACTTTTATAAAACTTATAACTTTATAATTTGATTATTTATTTACAATAATTAAATAAATGAAATTTGAAATAAATATACCTATGTATGAAAACTATGGAAATCTCATCAACATTATGTTGACATTTTATTTTTAATATGTTTGAGGAAATGCACAAGTTTGATAGCCATCTTTGAAGTTCTTTCACATCTAGGAATGGACCTAGTTAAATAAATGAAATATCTTGGATTCCTTACATCTTATGTTATGTCTATTTTCATCTTTGAGACTTATGATTATAATGTTACATTTGAAACTTATGATTATTGTAATTGGGTTAAATAATAGCGTTATGTGGTTATGAAAAATCTTAACCCTCACATCTCGATGTTTCTGCCGTCAAGGTTTGTAAGGCCCCGTTCTCGGGATGCTTACAACTGGTAAATCATTGCACATAAAACATACATTTTCATTTATCTTACATAATTATTGCAGCGGAAACATTCAAAAATAACATCTCATTTCATCATAAAAACTTTTGCATAATAATACATCGTTAATCAGTTACAAAATACATTGTTGCATTACATCACAAAAGCATTATATAAATGGATGCCATCCTAAAAGAGCTGAGTAGCCGCCCCGTGCCATCCTCAGCAATTATTACCTGCCAACTGAAAACACATCAAAGTCAGCGTTGCTGAGTGAGTTCTAGTTTTATAATAAAACATACTTTTCTTTCGTAAAAACCGTTCTTTACATTCATGCATTCATACATCATACGTACACATAGATAATATCATTATTATCTTCATTAATCGTTCTTACATTCATTACATTTTTTCCTTTCATCATCACCATGAACTTTACCCTTCATACTCATGATACTGGGCCTAAGCCTATCATAGACCTTCATTCACGATGCCTAACACCTCTGGCCACAATACCTAAGATAAAGTTCAAGTATACCATTGTCATGTGCTATGCCCTTCATGCTCATGGTACTGGACCTAATCCTATGATAGACCTTCATTCACGGTGCCCATCACCTCCGGTCACAGTACCTAAGGCAAGCAACAATGGTTCCATACAAATGGTCAATCACAAAGAAAGACCCTAATATGCATCCTCCCGAGTAGCGAACCCCACATCGTTGGGCTAACACCTTTTAATGGCATGTCCCGATATACTATGCTTGCAAGACTTTCTTTACTTTCATCATTCATTAATGCATGCATTCTTACTTCATGTTCCTCTTTCATTATCTTTCGCTTTACGTTACATGCTACTTTCATTCATTCTTCAACGTAAAGTCACGGGAAAGATAAACATACATCATAATAAGGAATATAACATACACAAACATCATCATACAGGGCAACATCATACATACATAACATGCATAATCATACAACATCATCATCATCATGCCCAACATACACTCTAAGGCCTCAACAGTCATCTTATATGAACTTACGGGAACTTTCACGTCAAAACTTACATCTACACTTTCCCCCGAAAGTCAGTACATAAATTACACTTCCCTTGGGTACACCAGCCCTACTTGGGCGTATGGGCACCCTTCAGTCGCATGGCCTCCAGGCGACTGAACATTATGCAATTGAACCAATGCGGATAAACACCTAGGCGAATAAACACCCAATCGTGCGAATGAAACTAATGCGAATGGACCTAATGCGGATGAGTCCCGTGCGAATGGACCTAATGCGGATGAAACTAATGCGGATGAGCATTTATGCGACTAGGCTCTCGGTCGTGCGAATGAACCGTCAGTCGTGCGAATGAACTGTCAGTCGTGCGAATGAACTGTCAGTCGTGCGAATGAACCCTCAGTCGTGCGAATGAACCTCAATCACACCTCAATCGGCCGTATGACCTCCATTCGGTCGCCTAGCCCTAGCTAGTGCAGAATGCAGTTCATCCCGAACCCAATCTGCCATTTTCGACCTCCAAGCTCATCTAAACCCACTCTAAGCCCAAATCAACCATCCTATACCTTAGGAATGCATACCACAACACCATTCAAGCACACACAAGCCTAATTACAAGACCCAAACAAATCATATACATACCGACACATACACAAACAGGTCAAACACACACACACACACACACACACACACACTCAAAAACCCAATTTTCAGATGTGTTCTAGCCCCAAATCATTCAAAAACATGTAAAAGAGGGGTTCTAGAACTCACACAGACGACCACAACGAGAAGAGCTTTGATTTGACCCATTCCTCAACGATTTTGCTCACTTGAATCCACTCGAACCAAGCTTTTCTCCTCTTTTCTCCCTTTCACTCTTCTTGGCTGATTTTGGTGGGTGTGGGGAGAGGGTAAGGGCTGCCCTCTCTCTTTAAATACCCCCACTCACCTAACTTTCTCTCATTGGTGAGTTTGGTCCCTCGACTTTGGACTTTATTTCTTTTTCTTCTTTCGTCGGCTTCAAAAGAATAAATAACCGGGTGTTACAAGTCCACCCACCTTAAATAGGTTTCGTCCCTAAAACATGTTATTCCTCGAACAAACGTGGGTATGCTGTCTCATTTCTTCCTCAGTCTCCCACGTTGACTCAGATCCCTTCCTGTGCTTCCACTGTACACGCATAAGAGGAACCACTTTATTTTTCAGCCTCTTCTCCTTTCTATCGATGATTGCCACTGGCTTCAAAAGAATAAATAACCGGGTGTTACAAGGTTGGGGTGTGATAGATTGGTATGCGAGCCCATAACTATAGGGATTTAGGTTATTAGAAATGGTAACCTAGACTATAGCATATGCATGAACCTTATAGAATCATATTTCTATTCTTGTAAAAATACATTATTTGCATGCTACATAATGCTATGTCTTCTTATGTGCAACTTGATGCCTTAGCATAGGATTGCCTTATGAATGCTTAAACTTTGTTACGTAAATCCCCTAAACTTATATTTGACTCTTTGATTCTCCCCGACAAATGAAGCTTCTTAATCTTATTCTCGACGATGCGAGGGATCGTATACTTTATGTTTATGGCTTGAATCTTTAGACTTTATGTGTAATATATATAAATCTCATCAAGGTTTTGATTTCATGAACCTAAGAAATATTGTGTGATACATAAACACCTGTATTCTGGATTTCCTGACAAAAGGCCTTCGGGCTAAGGTAAGCATTTCGTATAAATCCTACGGGACTAGTTATGCTTACCAGGGGATTTCTGGGATGAGTGATAAACTATGGTCGATGTACACAAGTTTCTAAGGCAAATGGGTCATTTCACCTTGACGTGTCAACGTTTCCAAATGGTAATGCATTACCAAATGGAACCATTCTGCATGCCTTACAACCTTTAGCTTATTATTGTTTAAATTACTATGCTTTGTTATCCTCATTCCCGTGTCTAACTCATTTTTGGTATTCAGCATGTCTCGTCACCATGGAAAGCGTGGAAGTTCCGATCGTGAGCTTGCGGCAATGATCGCCCGACAAATGGCTGCCATACTCCAGTCAATGGTTGCTGAACTTAACAGTACTTTAATGGACAATAGCAACTACAACACCAATGGAAACAATAGTGGTTCATTATGAGCGAGTGTCCTGATGAATTCAAGGTCCGCTATGCTGCGAGCGTTCTTCAACAACGGGCGCTCACGTGGTGGAACAGTGAGAAAAGGAACCGAGGAACTGAAGCTGCCTTGGCACTACCTTGGAAAGAATTTAAGGTCATAATAATCCAAAATTTCTACCCGAGGAGTGAATTGTAGAAGCTGGAGGAGGAGTTTTGGAACCTCAAGCAAGATGGTGGAAATCATTTGGCTTATTCCACCCGACATCATGAGTTGAGCATGCTCTTACCACACATGGTGGATACCGTGCCCCGTAACATTGAGAAATTTATCAAGGGGGTACCACCTTAAATACAAGATGCCGTGATGGGTAGTAGGCCCACAACTCTGGAAGAGACAATTACTATCACCGCACAGTTCACTGAGAATCATATTAGGGTTGGCACTATGTCGGTGAAAGGTGCCAAAGCTGCTGCAAAGGTGACACCCGAAGCTACAAAGGAGGTGAAGGCCGAGTCCTCCTTCCAAAACAAGAAACGCAAGTTCACCCCGACCCGAAATTACGCGGTGACAACACCTAACGCTCCTCAAAGGCAAGTTGTCGTTACAAATCAAGCTCCCATGGCGTGACCTTATTCTAGGCCATACCCGATGTGCAATACTTGCAAGTACCATCACGCGAGTAACACTCCATGCCGAGTTTGCTCATTGTGTGGGAAGTATGGGCATCTGGTGGCTACTTTCCTTCGTTCCCTGAACAATACGGTGATGCTTGCTAATCGAGTCTGCTACAACTGTGGCGAGCCTGGACATATTCATCCACAATGTCCTCGTAATGCGGGAACTGTGCCACCGGCTCGTGGAAGGACTTTCAACATTAATGCCAACCAAGCACAAGCCAACAACGACGTGGTGAATGGTACGTCGTTAAATTTCTTTTAATCGTTCGTTGTCTTTTAAAAATTCTTACATGTGTTTATTATACCATAATAGGTCATTACTAAATAGGTATATATCTTATAAATAGTCATTATGTTTTTGTATTGTTTGATTCGGGTGCAGATAGGAGTTTCGTGTCTTTGGAGTTCGAGCCTATGCTTTCTAAGCCACGTGTTAGTCTAGAAAGATCCTTTACGATCGAAGTCGCCGATGGAAAATCGATCGTCATTGATGTCCTAATACGTGATTGTACCTTGAGCCTTAACGAACACGAGTTCTTCATCGACCTTATTCCTATGCAATTGGGAAGCTTTGATGTTATTATCGGCATGGATTGGTTGGCCAAGCAACACACGGAAATTCTATGTTTTGAGAAGTGCATTCGAATTCCCTTTCCGTCGGGTGATACTTTGAAAGTCTTTGGGGAGAAGTCATTCCAAGGACTCAAACTTATCTCCTGCATCAAGGCCCGAAAGTGCTTAAGTAAGAACTACGTAGCTCTTATGGCGTATGTAGTTAATACGGAAACCAAAGGTAAGGAACTGAAAGATATTTCTGTCGTGCTACATTTTCCCGAAGTGTTTCCCGAGGATCTTAAGGGGTGACCTCCCATGCGAGAAGTTGAGTTCAAGATCGAATTGATCCCTGGTGCAAACCCTGTGGGTAAATCACCTTATCATCTTGCACCGTCTGAAATGCAAGAGCTAGCTAGTCAACTACAAGAGTTGACCGATAAGGGTTTCATTTGTCCTAGCTCTTCACCATGGGGTGCTCCTGTGTTGTTCATGAAGAAGAAAGATGGTTCTTTCCGTATGTGTATCGACTACCGGGAGCTCAACAAGCTCACCATCAAGAACTGATATCCTCTTCCTCGAATCGATGATCTCTTCTATCAACTTCAAGGAGCAACCCAATTCTCAAAGATTGATCTATGTTCCGGGTATCATCAATTACGTGTCCACAATGACGATATTCCAAAAACCGCTTTCCCTACTTGATATGGACATTACGAGTTCATGGTAATGCCTTTTGGCTTGGGCAATGCACCTGCTGTGTTCATGGATCTTATAAATCGAGTATGTAAACCATATTTGGATAAATTTGTGATCGTGTTCATTGATGACATTCTTATCTATTCCAAGACAAAAACAGATCATGAGATACACTTGTGACAAGTTCTCAAACTTTTAAAGAAGGAGCAACTATATGCCAAGTTTTTCAAGTGTGAGTTCTGGCTAGAGGAAGTCACAAGTGTACGTTATTGATCATGCTCAAAGATTTAATGAAAACGTGTCAAAACACGATTCCAAAATATTAAAGACTGTCTGATTGATAAAATAGAGCCTGAAACAAGACAAGATCTTAGTAAAGTCACTTACTCTTCATCCGTCCATGGTATTCGGTTTTCTGGAGTTGACAGTGAACTTGACGAAGAACTTGTCGTAGGATTTGAATTTGAGTGTGAAAATGAATGTGATATGTTACATATTTATAATGCTATTTATTTTTAGTTTTTAATTTTTTTTGGAAAAAATTAACGGGTCGTGAAGCGTCTTACGACCTGTGAGGGTAGTCCTTAATGACTCGTAAAGCACTTCACGAGGCATTAAACCTTTACAAGCCTTGTATAATATTTATAGATTAACGGTAGTGAACTATTTCACGGTCTGTTACTATAATATTTAACGAGTTGTATCTTGATTTATGGGTCGTGAAGCTTTATCTTATATAAGTTTCACGACCAGTATCTTCATTTACACCTATTTTCTCTCCTACGATACCCTCTTTTTGACGGCGCTAGCGATATCCACTTGTTTTCCCTTCTCTGACTTCTATTACCAATAAGTACTCGAATTTTGTCTTTATTGTTAACGAACTTAACGTATTTAGAGAATAAACCGATTTCATTTAAAATTAAAATTCATTTTTTGGATGAAATTTGGGGATTACGGGCGTGACTGTGCTTCACGGCCCGTAAGAGTTTTAGAATTCAAAGAGATATGCACCGTGATTAGGAGTCACAACTAATAAGTATTTGAATTGATAAAAAGCTTACGAGTCGTGACTACTCTTCAAGGCCCATATTCCTTTTGTTTTAATTTGTCTTAAAATTGAAATATTTCAGATTATGGCGTCACGCAAGCATTCTCGTCCTGAGACCGAGCCCGAGGGTTAGGGTATTTTTTATACCCATACTCTCATCTTTAGTCCCGTGAGTGACTACACTAGGAGAAGTATCGAGGCTTTTAAGCATAACATTAAAGGGGATGCAAATGATTGATTGGGGGATGTTGGTGATATCAAAAGATAACACTAGAGTTTCTGTCTACATTCATGTTATGTTCGCTCCTACTTCATCTATAGTTGAACCCTGACACATATTGCTGTCAAGTTTGCACTAGAAGGTGTCATTGTTAATGTCAAGTTTTTATTTTATCACATAAATCTAGAATTATCGATGAAATGGATTAACATATAACATTTTATATAGTATATTGGTAGGAAATATGACATTCTTTCATATAATTGAAGCACATGTTGAAAAATATTATGTGCTATCAAATATTAATAAATAAAATTTTATACTGATTTAGGAATATTATATCGTGTCAATAAAAAAATCCCTATGGGCCATGAGAGGGTTAAGACCCGTTCAGTAACTACCCAACGATCCTTAACACCGTCCACACGCCATGAAAAAATAACCATAAACCTCTTTAGGGCCCGTTGAAGCTTTGAAATACTAATGAGATTTGTTGCAGATTTTGTATGGGAGAAGGCCTTATGACCTGTATTTTGGGCATCCCTTCATCCTTTTAAGTAAATCTGTAACACACCCGATATTGTTTTAAGAAATGATTGAAAAATATTGAAAATACATACGACAATGCTTTACAAAAGGTGTCTATATTATTTCTATGTTCGATCTACTTTGTTTTGTTGATTTGAATCATTTGATATGCTTTTTCAAAAAACTAAAACATAAATACAAAGCTTCTTATACAAATCATAAAACCACGTTGTAAAACTATTCAAATTTATGACATCGTGATCTTCTTGCCCTAAGACAAATTTCTAGCCCAAAAAAAGTACTAAGAACATTTCCAAATCAATAACTACTAAATTATATAATTGTTTCTAATAGATTATTAAGCAGAAAATGGTATTAATCCCGTGACTTTAGTGAGAAATTATGATCAAAAGCAAAAAGAGTATAAACTGTTTATTCTGAGTTTGTTACTCGAAAGCAAAAAGAGTATACAAACAATGCACTTATTTCCACGTACTACAACTAATTTATAAATCATAAATTGTAAAAGAAATATCATATAAATGTTTAACTGTTTTTAAACATCACTTATATGATAGTGTCCATATTAATCAACATTTTATCTATACAGATATGAATTACAATGAAAATTTACATACTCAGTATATATTCCTAGGCTATCAAATTGTCTTGATCACTTCTTTACTTTAAAATCTTTAAATTCTTGAAAAAATTGTATGTGATTGACAAAATACAACATACTAAAAGAAAATCTCTTGATATTAAAATTTCATAAATATATCGATTCCCAAATTATAATGATATATGGAATTAAATCACATATTTCATGACTATAAATTAAAAACTGATTTGATATTTGTATCAGTTATCTATGATTTTCTCTTTTCTAGATCACTAAAACTTACTTTTTTTTATCTCCTGATGAAATCATAGAACAGCGTTAACCCAACCATTTTCTTTTCTAAATAGTTTTTGAATTTATTTAGTTTTATAAGCAAATTATGTTTTTTCTCTATAGCATATGCAAATTATGTGCCCAACCATATTTTGTGACTTGGTAATATCTAATGTAGAAACTGCCTATGTACTGTAAATATTAATCTGCAAAAAACTGAACCAATGATTGAGGAACTAAAATCAACGGCAAAGGTTCTCTAATCATAGAGTAATAAATTTAATATAGCCATTTGAAAAAGGTAATCTCACAATATATTTGGTTATCATTGCAACCATCAAATTAAAGTAGATAAATAATTAAGTATTAAGTATTAAGCTATAAAGAATTACTTTTTAATGGAAAATGTAATGACTCTATATTGTAAATGTGTGTTATTTTAATCGGTTTCACTTATATGTTTTCTAGTCGAGATTGCACCTCCAACCATCTTAGAAGAAAACCTACAAGTGAGAAAATCATCTGGCTTTACCAAAAGCATATTTTCTCTGATTGAAACTTGAAATCAAAATGTTTTTATTTCTAATTATTTTGGGTACTTTCTTTTAACCACTTGGGTTAAGAATTATTGTCTATAAACAAATTCTTATGCACTTGTAAACTATAACTACAAATATATTTATAGAACTTGTTGTGTAAACTGAAATTTTAGTGTAAGGCTTCTTTATAAATAAATGGTTTAATAACAGGATACTCTCTTTTTAATTAGGTTGGAATGACCGGTTAGACCATTTGGTAGGGCGTTAGCGCCTACGTGACACGTGAAGGGGGTTTAACAATGCTCTGATGGTAGGTAAAGAATCAAAACTATCATTTTTAGTAATTTATATATTTGTTTTTAAAGAATTAGAACTACTAAACATTCAAATGATCAATTATGCAACACAAATTATTGTACATTCCATAATTCATTTATATGCAACAAATAGTCTATAATTTTAATTATTATTTTATATCACATATATTCTAAATACAGAAACACCCTGTTGTTATCTAAGTGGAGTGGTAAATCATTATTTCGTAGGGGTACATTTTAGTGGTGTTAAAGGCAACTCTGCTTTTGTTTCTTTCTGTTTGATCAGCATAGAGTCTATAACCAAGACAAGCTTCTACACCACAAGGCTTTTGCAAAAAGAGAAAGTGAAGGGTGGAATTTTGCAAAATAAAGATAGTTCAAGGGGGGACAAAGTTTCCACAGCTTGTAGCTTTTGCAGGCAGTCTTTAGAAAAAGAAAGTTACATATCACACCCTTTTAAATATGGTCACTGTCCAGATAAAGCTTGCCTGTTTCTTTATTATTTTATTTAGATCTTTTGCTTGAAAGTAGAGGAAGCTATATATTGCCTTGGATCTATAACTTCACAATTATCAGTCTAAAGCAGTCCACCTTCCATTATTTTCTGTGTACTTTCACCTTTCTGGTTTTATGAGAGATAAAGTGAGGACAGAAAATAATTGTAAAAAAGAAAAAGACAAAATAATGATCATTATTGTAAAAAGAATATATGCAGAAAAACAAATAAAAATAAAATTTTTTAAGAGTAAGTCTACTATACTGCTACTCTTAAATTAATTTAAATTTATATCACATTGTGCTTGGGTAATATTCATCAAGTATTGTTAATAGACGCTTAGTAATATTCATGCCTCTAAAAAGGAACTTATTGCTCTCTTTTACATATTTATAAATTTTATCAAATGTTATTAGACTTTCTGCAATTGATTGTTATTCGGTCCTTGATAGACGTGAATGGTGCATGGAAGAGAGAGACTAAGGACGTTATATGTTTATAAGAAAAAAATATTGGTTGTAAACTATCCTTGAAGGAGAGAGTTTCGGTGAGAGATTGAAGAGAAAGATGACGAAGATGTCCATTAGGAGGTTTTTGGCTTCATGGGCTTTGTGCTAGAAAAAACCGATGTGTTGGTTGACAATGCACCGTTGACGTTCTAAAAAGAATATATCATTACTTGAAATATACAGAGCTATAATCTAGTTTAAAACATATGTGGAGGGAGATGCCGATATTCAAGATAATATCCATTTATGATTTATAAATTTGATTATTTAACGTATGCCACTAATCTTATTGTAAAATGAAAAAAAAACAATGACAAAAAGATAAGGGATAGAAAACCTGTCCTTATAATCCAGTTTATAATGATGTTGAAAGGTGTAATTAGTCTTTTTATGAGAGAAATTTGCTTTGCTTCACATGCATTCCACTTTCACATACAAAACTTAGCTAACAACTACAAGAAAAGCATAAAAGCCACACTCTTCACCCCACCTATCTTTATAGTCTTCTTCTTATAAACCTCATACCATACTTGCCAATGCAGTAAACACTCCAACTTCCAAAATCAAACCTTATGAAAGATTAACCATATTTTAGAACCCTATATTTCATAAATCTTAAAAAACACTAGTGAACCATGAGGGCTGGAAGCTACACCATTCAACACACACTAACACCCGAAGCCACTAACGTTGTGAAACAAGCTCTTGGTTTTGCTAGACGGCGTGGCCATGCGCAGGTTACACCTTTGCATGTTGCCAGTGCGATGTTGGCAATACCAACAAGCCTTTTCAAGAAGGCTTGTTTGCAGCACAATTCTCACCCTCTTCAATGTAAAGCTCTTGAGCTTTGCTTCAATGTGGCCCTAAACCGCCTCCCTAGTACACAATCGAGCCCAATCATGTTAAACCCTAATCGATCTCATCATCCATCTCTTTCCAACGCGTTGGTGGCGGCCTTTAGGCGGGCTCAAGCTCACCAACGACGTGGTTCGATTGAAAACCAGCATCAACCCATTTTATCTCTCAAAGTAGAGATAGAGCAACTTGTTATATCCATCTTGGATGATCCTAGTGTGAGTAGAGTGATGCGAGAAGCCGGTTATGCTAGCACTCAAGTGAAAAATAACATTGAACAAATGGAGATATCAGTCTCTTCCCCAACTCCCCTCAATTTTTCTCAATCAAAAGAGAACATCAAGCCCAAATCCTTAGTCAAAGTTCAAGATGAAGATGTCATGAGTGTTATAGAAATGATGATGAGTAGGAAAAGAAAGAATATTGTTGTTATAAGAGAGTGTTTAGCTAGTGCTGATGCTATAGTTAAAGGAGTTATAGACAAATTTGAGACCAAAAACAACATCAATGGGGGCTTCATGCAGTTTGTAAACCTTCCTTTACACTCACTCAATCATCTTTCAAGGGAAGATGTTGAAGATAAAGTTATGGAACTTAAGTGTCTAGTAAAAGGCTTTGTTGGTAGAGGAGTAATCTTGTATTTAGGTGATCTCAATTGGGTTTCGAATTACTGGTCGGAGCAAAGCGAGCGGAAGCTCAATGGAAGCTACTACTACTCCCCAATGGAACATTTGATCATGGAGCTTAGTGGGCTCATGTTTGGTGGTGATATTGGGACGACGTGTTTGTTGGGGATAGCAAGTTCTCAAACATACATGAGGTGCAAAACAGGTCACCCTTCACTTGAAACTCTATGGGATCTTTATCCTCTTACACTTCCTGTTGCCACTTTGGACCTCACTCTCAATCTTGAAAGGTAAAGACTTCAACCTTTTTGATACTTTATCCTTAGAGATCATTGTTTTTCATGTTAAAAAACTAATATTGGATGTGGGTTTTGTTTCATTAATTAGCAGTAATGATTCAAGAAATGAGAAGAAATTGTTCACTTGTTGTGATGAGCTTTCGGTCAACTTAACACGAGAGGCTCCAACCATAAGGAGCTACAGTCGAACCAGCGAGTCCATTGCTAGTCATGGGTCCACGTTGCCTTCATGGCTCCAGCAACATAAAGAAGAGAATACAAGACAAACCAACAATGATCAGGTTAGGCTCTTGTTATATTTTATAAATAGTTAAAAACCCTAATTAATTTTGTAGTAGTGATCTAAAATTATATGATAAATGTGTTTGCAGGAATGTGAAAAGGTTGGGAATCTTTGCAAGAAATGGAGCTCAAGTTATACTTCACCAAGTCCACATCAACACCATCTCACTGGGCCAGTGCTTTTTGAATCTAACATCCCAAAAGAACATCAGTTTTTTATCAATAAATGTTTTGAAGAGTCCAATCAGAAAACCCTCATGCCAGAACTCTTATCGAATCCGAATTCTAGTCCAAATTCAGCTTCTTGCAGTGAAGCAAGTGATCAAGATAATGATGATGGTGATCATCAATACTATTTGCACAAGTTCAAAGAAGTGAACTCTGAGAATGTAAAGATTCTAAGCAATGCATTGAA
Organism: Flaveria trinervia; assembly: GCA_025506515.1. NCBI lineage: Eukaryota > Viridiplantae > Streptophyta > Magnoliopsida > Asterales > Asteraceae > Flaveria > Flaveria trinervia. The sequence continues at coordinate 66,849,577 of CM046456.1, read as the reverse complement.
AAGAGTTGTACCATGGCAAAGAGAGATCATTCCAGAGCTAGTAAGTACAATCCTCCAATGCAGGTCTGGTACAACATTGGAAAGAAAGGGGAAAGAAGAAACATGGTTGTGTTTCTTGGGTGCTGACAACAATGCAAAAGAAAAGGTAGCAAGAGAGTTGGCCAAAGTTGTATTTGGATCAAGAAACAACTTTGTGCAGATGGGCTTGAGCCAGTTTTCTACAACAAGAGCCGATTCGACAGACGATGATGATCAAGAATATGTTAGTAACAAAAGGGCTCGAGGCGAAAATGGCAAAAGTTATCTTGAAAGATTCATTGAAGCTGTACAAGAAAACACAAACCGCGTGTTCTTCATGGAAGATGTTGATAAAGTTGATTACCATTCCCAAATGGGCATCAAGAAAGCAATAAAGAATGGAAGGATCACACTAAGCGATGGCGGATCGGTTCTTCTAAATGATGCCATTGTTATTTTCATCTGTGAAAGTTGCAGTTCGATATCACGAGCTTGTTCTCCTAGCATAATTAGGCGAAAATATAGCGAGAAAGAAGGGCAAGAAACCTTTGAGGATAGTGAAAATGAACCTATGATCAATTTGGATTTAAACATTGGTACAGAGAATCATAAGAGTTCCCAAGAAGATGAATCATTTTATGATGTTGGGGTTTTGGATTCAGTTGATAACCAAGTTATTTTCAAACTCCAGATGTTGTAATTACTAAGTTTTTGCTTATAAGTTAGGGGTGTAGTTTGAAGTAAAGTTTTAGAGTTTGTGATAAAAATGTGAGTTAATTAGATTACAGTAACAGTTGTTTTTATCTTGTTTCTTATAGTAGATTTGGTAACGTTTCTGTGTTCATGTTATCTATTTCATGCATTAACACGGTTCGTTTCAAATCCAAAAATACTAAGGGAAACAATCAATGCCATTTATTTATTTGTATGTTTATTTAAGATTATAAGATTCCTAAACTATAACATTATATTGTATATAAGTATTTTAAAATTCATATGTGTAGATTAATTTAAGTGTATATTAATATCTACATCTGTAGGTTGACTATATATACCTCAATAACCTACTATGTGTATCAATAAAAAAGGGACTAAAAATAGGGGAAATAAATAGTTAGAAATATCTTTCAATCTTTTATAATTTTACAGTTATATTTAGTTTCACTCAAAGATGAATTATTTAAATCATTCTCGTGAGTTCTTGTTATATATAGTAAATCTAAGAGAAACCCTTACCTATATAAGTGTGTACCATGTATGTATACACATATGTGTGTATATAAAATATACCACACATATACATATAGGGAGCCATATATTCAAGATTATAAAACTATAAGACACGTGTATTGCACAAGTATATTTTCCTTTAAGTGTAATACATAAGACATAATATTCAGTATACAAACTCATTCCACTGGCTCATTGAATCATTACTTCACTATGTAAAAGTGTTATATACGATTCTCATATTTCATAAATACATGATAAGATCAGTTCTAAGAAAAAAATGTGTTATATACATATATATATATATATATATATATATATATATATATATATAATATATATATATAATATATATATATATGTATGTGTGTGTCTGTGTTTGTGTGTGTGTATATATATACACACATATATAGGGGAGAGATCAAATGAGAACTAGTTTTTTTAGAACTCTAGAAACTAATCTCAACCACTAGTTTTTAATGACAAAATTGTAATTAACAAAAACATATTTAAAAAATTTATAAATAAAAAATAATATAATATAAAAAAAATAGAAACACAAAAATGTTCTCCTACTTTCCCTCTTTCATAAAAAAATAAAAAATAAATTATAAAAAATAAAAAAAATTCCGTTTTTTAACGAAATTCGTTTCACATGTGTAATATAGAATTTATACGTGTGTAAATCCAGTAACTACACATGTGTAAACTAGATTTACACATATGCAAATAACTGATTGATGATTTTTTAAAAAAAATATACCAATATGGTAGGTATTGGAAATATAAAAAATACTGAATATTATGGTGAACTTTTTTTTGAAAAAATAATATCATGAAAAAAAGTTATGAACATTTTCAAAAAAAGGAAAATGACATGTGATTTGCATGTGATAAAAAATGAGTGACTGAGATTGGTTCCTATAATTCTTACAAAAAAGTAGTTCTCATTTGAACCCTTCCATATATATATATGGTGTATATGTACACATGCGTGTGTACATATTTGATCAATTTTGATGTTCAAATAAATTAAAATATGGCAATCTTAAGTGTAACAAGTTATTTCTAAGTTTAGCTAGTCTTATAAAAATATTATGATTAAAGATTGAAGATATTATGTTGATATAGCCTAGAGATTTATAATTAAGTAGCTACTTTCCGCAGGTTCAAAAAAGGTAGCTACTTTCCCACTTTGTACCCTGAATATCGATCAATTATACAACCCCCACTAATTAACCCTTTATTTAGTTATATATATAATCGCCGCTGAATAAAAGTTATATATAAAAACACAAACCAAACAACACCACTCAACACTCATTATAATAAATTACATATTAATTAAGATGTCACTTGCCTATATATATTAAACTAAGTTTATTAATCAGGATAATATTTATAAATCACTTAATTCACTTAGAGATTAGGGATTAGTTACCAATATCTTTAAATTTAGTGAACATACTCTTCTTACCATTTAGTTAACGTGCCATGATGTGTTTATAGTACAAATTTCATATTTGATAAAAATTAAGCAATCTCAAGCATTAGTGAAGTTGTGCAGTGATATATCCGTGTTGTATGCCATGAAATATTTGATCGATATGGAGAAAGAATCGTAATATACTGATTGAGACAATTTATGTGTCTTAATGTGTTACTAGTGACTAATTGAGCTACGTCTATCATGGAATTTGTTACTTTTAATATGAATTAGATGTTAGAGGTACGAGGTCAATTTAGAGTTGAAACGTTGAAGATTGTTGACAAATTGCATCCAAAAAGAGTAGGAAAAGTTCTCGGGTTCCGATCAACTCTCACTAGGCGTAGGTCAACACTCGACCAATAACCAGTTATATTTTGAGCGTCAACCCAACCCATCGTCAAATAGGGAATTGTTAACATATTGAGTGTTGATCAGCGTTGGTCAATGCTTGGATCAAGGAATGTCAATGTTGAGGCTTTTTAAAACCTCAAATAACGAGGGTTTGAGAAAGAACTTGATGCTTTTTAAAACCTCAAACAACTAGGGTTTGAGAAAGAATTTGATTTTCAGCCTTTGTCTTCAGCTAAAGGCTATCTAGGCTCTGAAAAACATCTAAAAACTCCATCCTAATGCTAAGTCTTATATAAAAAAAGATACAAGATGAGATTGCCAATACTTTGTTCTCATTCTTGTGATTAATTTCCATAATTATTAAAGGTTCCCTCACAACCATATTTGTCTCCATTCAACATTTCATGTCCGGATAACACCCTATCATAATAAGTGAGACTACGTTTTGCTTAATTCTTTTGTTTAACCATGATTGATGGTCGTATTCGACACTTGATATTGTATTGTATTGTATTGTATTGTATTGTATTGTATTGTATTGTATTGTATTGTGACACATGAATGCTTATTTATGTTTGTGTTTTTATGTGATGTCTATGTAACTTGAATATTACCATCATTATCGAGTTAACAAGTGGTAACACGTCAATATGGGACTAGGCCACTTAATAGAAGCTCATATTATTTTTAATTGAAGGTTTTGGGTTAAAAAAAATGATGTAAATTACTTTGAAGTTGTTTAAAAGGTGATAACACAACTTACTTAATTGAAATTATTATATTTAAACGTATGAATAGTTGTAAGCATTAACATGTGAATGTGAATAACTATTTATGTGTGTATGATTTCACGTTGATTCAACAAACAATTTATTATATGCAACCCAATGGTGCTCGGTACACCTAGTTAGTTTATTTAAAGACATGACGTTTGGTGTGTGAGTATAAGAATTGTGCTCTAGGTAAGTTGTTTTGTAGTCAAATCAACATTCTTATCATATAGTTAACTTTATTACTTCATAACCAAACCTGAAAAAGAATGTGATATTTTGTTTCTCGTGTGTAAAACCTGACATTTTTGTTTGTTTCTAACTTATTCATTTTATTATTTGCATTAATTTTAAATCAATTCTACATTTTCTTTCACAAATCAAATAAAAAGTATAATATTAACTACACAATCCTCATAAATATGATATCCTAGCTACCTAGGTTATCTAGGTTGTTTGCATGACTTAACAACGATCATTATATACAAGGGAGAAATGTTAAAACTACTAGTTATCCTTAAAACATGATATACAACAAGCTTAATCAACACGTCACATTTTGTAGTTAACACTATGGCAATCGAGAAACATTAGGCCACCTGTAACGTGTGATGATGCATATGGGGTATATATTGTAGACAAATGTGCATATAGTGGCGCTTGCTTGCCATTCTTCTTCAAACAATTTATGAGTTGTCACCAACATAGAACCCGGTATCTTATGGTTTGGATTCTTAAATCTCCAACGAAACATAATTCGAAGATCAGGAGGTGGTGGCGAAGTTGATTTGAATTATATATTGTATATAAACTATACAATGAGTCCTTTCAGTTATGCTTGGTGTTTAACAAGTTAAAAATATATGTTAAGTTACAAAAGTCAACTAAAACATAATAGGTCATTTAAGCAGATAAAACAAGTTGAAAGTTTATTCAAATTATATCCATGCTTAAAATCTAATAAATTGCATACATGTATTGAATGCATACACAATTATTGTTATTATAGAAAGGTAGTTATTCAATAGTTTAAAGGGAAAATATTACAGAATAGTAACCAAGTTTTAAAAGTTTTCTAATTTAGTCACTCATGCATATTTTTTTAAATTGGACCTCCGAACGATCAAATCGAGTCATTACCAAATTTTATTATGACAAGAAAGTAATGATGGAAAAGACATTAGAGTTAGAATTTTCAATATATAAAATTATATTAAAAAATAAAAAAACATGTTAATTATGAAAAAATAAAAAAAGTGCCTAAAATTTACGTCAACGTTCTATATCAACATCAAAAGATAGAAAAAAATATTTTCTAACTGAATCCAAAAGTATAACATGCTAAAAAATATGTTATGACTTTTAATTTGTATAAAATATAAATTGAGTGATCTAATTAAAACATTTTTAAAACTTGAGTTACTTAATTAGAACACTTTTGAAAGTTGGTTACTATTTTACAAAGTTATCCCTAGTTTAAAACATTAATTATGAATTGAACTAATAGACATGAGACTACCCTTTCATTTTGTCACCTATAAAAGCATTCACAATCCATCTTTTTATTTCTATTTTTATAATCACATTAAATATTATTATTTTTCTCTTTACTTTGCAATTAAATAAAAATTTTCATAATTTTATTATTATATTTTTTTTCTCATCCACTCACAATCACTTTAAAAAATATTAAAAAAATTATGGAGGTTGTACCGTATTTCCCAAATATGAAAAAAAACATAATACAATCCACTTAAGTTTTCTACATATTCACTCACAATCACTTCAAACCACTCCTATAATATAAAACACCCACTCATATATATATGAGGAACGGGTTGTGAATGCTCTAAAGCATGTTTATTTTACGATATGAGAACAAGGTACCAATTTTAATGCATGTGATACATGTTAATCATAGAAGTAAGCTTTTGAAAGAGGGTTTACCTAATGATAAATGTAATCTTCCTTTAAAGCAATGAATGGAGAGATAATCTCAATGGTTTGAAGGTTTTGTATATGGTCACATTAACTATATGAATATTACTTAAAAAGCGAGAGATATTTCAAACTAATATAGATATGGATCGATCACAGTCATCATTGCAGACAGGAAAAAAGATAGATGAAGAACAAAGGAAAGGGGAAAAGAAGAAAAGCAAAAACACAACTCCTTTTAAGGGTGGTTTAATGCTCTAAAGAACAACATTAGGTGTTTTCTTTTGAAATCCCCATTTCGATCAGCTTTTCTCTTTGATTGCGTTATAAAGTTCAAAATACAAGCTACTATATCTTAGAAACTTTAATGTGTGTAATATACATATATTCACAACAATAATTTTATTTGGATATACATCTTAAAAACATTTTAATGTTTACGGTCATGAAATATACATATAAATTTTGTTTATAAGTAATTATAAACTAGTATTTAGCGCGCTCGCTGTAGCGACGATATTGTACCATAAAAAGTTTGACGTTAAAATGTTAAGAAAAATAAGTATGTTATTCATCATGCGGTAAGACTTGCCTCATGGCGTAAATATGATTCACTTTTAGTGCACTATTGCGTAAACATGACTCGGTATTTATTAAAGTAAAAACATCAACATGTAAAGTTGTGAATTTACGTTAAGAAAATTCAAAACTTTGTATAAAAAATGAATAGTAAATTAATATTGGAATATCGAAGAAAATCGAACCATCAAAAAATGAAACTGGTAAAGAGGTACATCGAAATGAAAAATCTATCAAAGATATTAATAACAAAGAAAATAAAATTATTGATAAAAACTAATATAAATATAAAGCAAAACAATCAACAAAAGATTAAAAATTAAAACCTGCAGGATTTGAACCCGGCTTGATGCTTGCCTGAACTCTTACAGTCACAAAGGTTTAACACTAAGCCAAAGTGATATATTTCATCTTGTACTTGCTCGCTTTGTCTATATTTAGAACCAAATTAAGTCGTGTGGCACACCTTCCATCAATTCTTTTTTTTTTTTTTTTTTTTTTGAGTTTTAAAGTATAGTAATATTATATAAAGTTCAAATTGATCAGTGTTTTAAGATGAAAGAAAGTATATACATTGAAAAAGTAGATACTCAGACAAAATTTACATATAAATAAAAGAGTTACTGAAATGGGTATGTTTGTATAGTTCAAGTTATTTCTCATTTTGTATAAGATATATAAAGTAGATACACATAATAACTTATATTTAACAAGTTATTTCTCATTGTATAAGATGTATAAAGTAGATACACATAATAAGTTATCTAAATCTAAACTTCAAATACGATGATGAATTTCATTACTACAAAAATAGATTTTATTTGGCACTTGCATAAATAGACCTAGAAATGATCGATCTCGTGATTTAGCACATAAAAAAGATTCATGGTGGGACAAATATTTAGTCACTATGAAAAGATCGAGGGGCTTTCAGCTTGAATTTTAATGAGGGCATTTGAGCCAATATGAACCCTACCTCGAGTCAATAATAACACAAGTCGAGCTGCTTGTGTAGTTATTTCCAACAGAGCTAGAAAATGGGCTCTTATTTGCTCGTGACTTGACGAGTTGGCTCACATTTATCAATCGTTGATTTCATATGTTTTTAGATAATAAATTAACAAGAATATTATATCATATATACAAGTTTTAAATAAGAAACTATCAATATATAAGAAAACAACTATACAAAACAACTAGGTAAAGAGTTACTTGAGGCAAATTAGCTCGAGTTATGTAAAAGGGCATCATCTTCTAATGGATTTACTTTAGAGTGAGAGGGGGGGGGGGGGGGGGGGTCTAGGCATCTATTGGACTTTTATTTGCTTTTCTTAATTTCCAATCAAGCCCTAATCCAAATTCACGCCCCTAATTAACTATTATATCTTTCAAAGTTCAGCTAAACCTATCTTCTAAAACATGTCTAGCATGATCATCTTAACAAAACAGTCATGTTTAAAAGAGGCTAGAACCAAAATTAAAGCTTAATTTGGTAATCAAAATCTAGAATAACAGTTACACATCAGAGCCACAAGTTTCTTGATTCCATAATCGCAATTGCATGTCTTAGTCGCACTCTAATGATCAAGAGTTAATACATGCTACAGCGTTTTAAGTCCTTCATCGGTAAGACTAGATGTAACTAAATAACACATGTAAGATTACTTTAAGCAACATTTCACTAAAATGACCAAAAACCAGTGAAGATCGACATTTGCTCTTGTTTAGAATTCGCCAAATAAATTAGCAAACATTTGGTTTGTTCTAATTGGTATATTTTTAACGTATTTGACTTGTTTGATCGTCCCATTTTTACGTACTCGGCTATTTTTACATACTTGGCCACTACATTTTTTGCCTTATTTAATGCGATGTATTTTTTGCCTCGGTTCCACTGGCAAAAAATCATGGATCCGCTACTGTCTTCTAGGATTCAACTCAAATTAACTAGGCCTAAGATTTTATACGAGTCAACAAGCTTGAGCCAAATGAGCTTTAGCTTTTAACAAACTAATTTATTCAAGCCTAGCCAATTAGTTAACGTACCACAAACTATTTAAACAATCATAGTATGATTATTTAAAATTAAGACAAGTAATCGGATTAAAAAATCACACATGCAATAATCAAGTAGTTTATGCAACCTCTTACTTTTTAATTTTTTTTTATTTAATGTTTTTCTTAACAGCTCCTCCTAGTTTTATTTTCTTTTTATTTAGTGTTTTTCTTAACAGCTCCTTCTAGTTTTGATCATCGATTTAGTAACAATAGTACGTATTGTAGCCTTGTAGGCATCGAATTTAATGTTTAAAGTTCGGTCAAACTCATTTATATCCGTCTTACAATACTCGCCATCAATTCTATTTATAACTCAAATTTTAAGATAGGTTAGTGTTTGTGGGAAACAGGTAAGAGTCATAATGAGCTACATGTTAATGCCACGATTAAAAACATGACTAAATGGGTTCAATCTGTGCAGTGACGGAGCTTAACTAATTTTGTATGGGGACGGGGGAGAAATTATTTTTTTAGAGAGGACGAACTCGATATTTATATAAAAGTTTACACTATCGGGCTAAAATTTAACGCTACGGACAAAAAAATAGGGGGTGGGCGGCCCCCCAACTCCCTATTAAGCTTTGCCACTAAATCTGTGTAACTTGTTTATGACACTCATAACACATTTAACTATTATGTAAAATAAGTTAATATGTACGGTTAACACACTACAATTTGGACCAATTCATCAAACAACATAGTTTTATAGTTTTTTAAATAGTTATAAATGGAATGTTATTTTTGGTAACTTTTAGTTATAGTATGAATTATGTCTATTATTTTAAACGTGTTCATCGTGTCATGTCCATAATGTTAAATCTATCGTGTCATTCAAGACAGTAATACGCTTATATATAATCATGTTCAATTAACTTAAACGTGATGTGTCATTTGTATTTGTTGAACATGTTACATTTGATACTTTTAAAAGTGTCATGACAGGTAATCCACTTTTTAAACATGTCCTTGTAAGTGTTTAATAAAATACACGTTTAGCTAACTATACCTCCTCCTAGCCCCGCCTGTTAATACGTTACGAATTTTAAATAACCTAAGGTTCATAATCTCATATTATAGGAAGAAAGATGGCATTGTGCTAAATAATAGCCTACAAGCAATTCTAGTTTCCAAAGGTTGAGCTTCCTACAACTCTTTTTTTGAGGAAAAAAAGCTTGCTCTTCTGAAACTTTGATAACCTTTTTATTGAAATCAAAATTCCAACTCCAAAGCAATGTATAACTTCCACTGCATAATGTACAAGAAAACATAGAAGCATTAATATACTTATATACATACACTTTCATATAAAGCCTCTTACTTTCTTTATGTATATGATTCTTTTGCATGAAAGTAAGGGGAAGCTTGTCTTGGATCTGTTACCATGATAATAATTAGTCTATTATAATGGAATCTTTTCTTTGAAGCTCACAAAAACAGGCAACATGAATCTATCTTTGGTTGGTTTGTGTGATTTATGATTTGGATTTTATGATTTTGAGGGATCCAAGGTTTAAAGAGAGATGTTGGGGATGGCTTAGAAGACCAGTCAAAAAGGGGATGAAAGACAAAAATTAATTGAAGAATGTTTTGATCAGATCTTAGATATGGTTTATGATGATGCTTTTAATGATTATTTGGTCATTGTTTGTCACAATGAGATAAAAAGAGAGGAAACAAAAGAAACAAAAGTTAAAGAAAGAGATTGTAGCTTTTTCTGTCATGTGCTTCCCATGCTTTTTACATGGTTGTATAGGGGAGTTAATGAAATCATTTTATCATGAGTTGTTCTGGATCGACTCGTTTAAAATTCAAATTGAGCCGAGCTTAAAATAATTTGAGTTGAGCTCGAGAGTTTATCAGGGATCATTTAATAAATGTGTACGAATAGAGCTTCACATAACGAGTTTAACTAGCCAGATTTGTGAGCCTAAACAAGTTCAAACGAGTCTTTATTAATATGATTTTATTTATTATATGAAATATATATTATATGAGAACAATTGTGGTATAAATAATCAGAATAAAAACAACAAACTAATTTATATTATGTTATATATAAAATTATAAATTGTAAACATATAAGTAAAATAACTAATAATTGATATTTAATAAATAATACACACGCCAATTCCAAACTTAAGCTTTAAAAATAGAATTGTAACCGGGCCATGTTCAAAATTTTCATCGATGGTTCTTCATCAATTTTGCTCTAGTTTTTGTTTGGTTGAAAACCATGTGATTCATGCGTGTTTATGTTGTGTTTATCGGCTCATAACAGGTTTTTTTTGTGTGTCTACTTAAAATTTTATTGGTAGAATACTGATTCTTAGAAATATATCAAATTAATAAGATTAAAACAGCTTATTGTACACGAAAATAAATTAGGCTTAGTGTATATATTAATTGGTGAACTAAGCAAAGAAGTATGTGAAAGATCAAGAAAGAAATAAGCTAGTTACAGTAATATTCATGACCACGGTTTTAGTCATGTAAAAAAAATAAGAAGAATTTTAATCAAAAACTAGCATCAAGAGTTAAGTTGGTTGAAGATATCAAGACAATATTATTCTTTGGATAACTAGTAGATCAAAATATTACAAAGTATCCCGGAGTTAATGGTGTAACTTTATTGTATCGGTGACTAGTTTACGTTTGTACATCATTCCGATGGTCGCTTGCTACTGGCATGTGCTTTTATAATAAATGTGATTTTGCCGTTCTAAAAAATGTAGTTTTCTTATTTAAGAAATTAACAGCGTACTTATTCGTAGAACTTCTTAGGTTTAAAATTTTTCATTGAAATTTGTTATCTTAAAGATAGACATTGTCATGGAAAATGATTCTATTTCTAACTTCAATATAAACATTGTTTGCTACACTTCTTTTTTTTTAAAGGGATAACTTTATAAAATAGTAACCAATTTTCAAAAGTATTCCAATTAAGTAACTCAAGTTTTAAAATTGTTTCAATCAGATAACTCATTTTTATATTTTATACAAATTAAAAGTCATAACATATTTTTTAGCATGTTATACTTTTGGAGTCAGTTTGAAAATATTTTTTTCTATCATTTGATGCTGATATAGAACATTGACGTAAATTTTAGGCATTTTTTTATTTTTTCATAATTAACATGTTTTTTTATATTTTAATATAATTTTATATATTGAAAGTTCTAACTCCCATTTTTTTTCCATCATTATTTTCTTGTCATAATAAAATTTGGTAATGACTTGATTTGATCGTTTGGAGGTACAATTTGGGAAAAATACGCATGAGTGACTAAATTAGAACACTTTTGAAACTTGGTTACTATTCTGTGACATTTTTTTTTTTTTTAATTTAATCAGTTTTATATAACTAGAATATAAACATTATTTTTTCTTAAAGATAATCATGGAAAATGAGACTCATTTTTATATAAATCTAAACATCTTTCTATTTTATAACTACGATATAGTAAACACGTTATTTTTATTTTCCATAGTTTCTTTGTGATAGAAAATAAGAAAATTAATATACGAAAAGTGTAGATTAAAAAATTAGAAATTAATTTTGGAACTAAGAGCGTGACAATACAAAGTTTAATGCACTCTTACGTTGGCCTCTAATCTTTTCACCTAAAAGTTATACATCCCACCGAACTTTACGACATTAACATCTTAACTTTTTATCATTCACTTAATATAAAAGCTCTCAACCTAATTTTAGTAATCTTAAAGTCCCTAACAATATCAAATATGCACAACAAAATTTCCTTCAACCCAAATCTCATAATAAAAGTCTTTAAATCGTGTAACTTGTGAATAATGTTAATATAATTACTTGTTACCTCTTAAGTTAGTCGAAAACTCAAAATAAGAATGTACACTTTTATTACAAAAATATTGTGTCCTTATATCAAATATTGATCAACTTAAGATATAACAAGTCATTACTTTAATTTCTTCCACAACTATGTGTATTTTAGAAAAAAATAGTCTCTTAAATATATACCGATTTAAGTTGAAAGGTATAAGCTAATGTTTACTCAATTACAATGTGTGTGTACACACACACATATATATCTATACATATATATATACATATATATATAGGGGGAGTTATTCTAAAAAGGATGGTGTGTCTAAAAAAACGAGGAAGCACTTTCAATCGTGTATTGTTAAGATGTATTTGCCTTTTAAACAAAAACTACCTTAATGACACGTGTCATCACTAAAACCCTTCCTATACTTTTTAGGATATATGACCTTTTTAGCGAAACCCATACCTATATATATATATATACATATATATACACATATATATACATATACATATATATCTTCTTACTCTAATAAAAGAGTAAATGAGAGTGTCACATGTCATCATCACAATCCTTTTCACCAAATTTTCCTGCCTCTCTCTCTTATTAAATAATTACTTTAATTATTAATAATATTATTTTAATATTTTTTAATATTTAATAAACTAAAAAATAAATCTATTTATTAAGTTTATTTCTAAATAAATTAATACATTTAAAAAGTCAAGTTTTTAAAAACAAAATTAAGCAAATTTGGAAGTTGTAATAAGACTTTTTTTAAATGTATTTTTATACGATTTGTTTTAAAACAAAATATTTATTTAAAAAAAATGAAAAACAATATTTTAAAAAGTCGATATCGCTGTTTTATTATTTATAGTCATTTCTCATACGTAATTTAAGTTATATCATACCTTATAATATTATTTTATATTTAATAAATTTATTATATTAATATTTTATTTATTTAACCCTTGTAATACACGGGTTTACTAAAGCTAGTACATATATATATATATATATATACATATCTATACATATATATAGAGAGAGACATCATATAAGAATTAATTTTTCTTAAAACCTAAAAGAACTATTTTCAATCACACAAATTTATTTTTAATTTTGTTTATTAGTATAATAATACTTTATTAACAAGTGTAATAACATAAATTTATTAGGTTAAATTTTGTGTAATGGGATCTATAATTGTTCCTAGTTTTCTATGAATTCTAATATGAGTTTTTTGAATTGTTTATACAAATTTATTTCATTATATGCCATGTGATTGTTGTATTTATGATTAGAATTGATAACTTTAATTTGATTTATGCGTGTTTGTGATTAATTTAATATTCCATATATAACAGTTAAATTTCATCTTACCTCGTACGATTGCAATATGTATTTTTTATTTGCTTTAGGATTGTTTTTTTCTACATTTACATGTATTTCAACTATGATATTTTTACATATTATTTGAAATAAATGTATCAATTTGTTGTACTTAAACTACACCAAAAATGCTTAAATGCATGATGACTAATAGATGCATTAATACCCATATAACACGAATGCACAATTAAAACTAATGCATTAATGCACAAATTGTAAATAAATGCAATAACGACATCAAGGATTTGATTCTATTACTATTATAATCATGCATATTATAATAAAAAGTTGAAGTTGCTTAAAAAGAGAAGATCAACTGGTTATAATAGTTTGTTTATGACTAAAACATATGGATGTCAATTAAAGTGGTGTGTGTGTGTGTATATATACATATATATATGTATATGTGTGTATATATATATATATGTATATGTGTGTGTGTGTATATATATATATGTATATGTGTGTGTGTGTATATATATATATATATATAATATATATATATTATATATATATATATATATATTATATATATATATATATAATATATATATATATAATATATATATATATATATATATATATATATATATATATATATAGATATATATATATATATATAATATATATATATTATATATATATATATATATATATATATATATATATATATATATATTATATATATATATATATATATATATATATATATATATATATATATATATATATGGGAGGGTTAAAATGAGAACCACCTTTTTTGTGAGAAGTCTAGCAACCAATCTCAGTCACTCATTTTTTATCATATGCCATTTTCCCCTTTTTTTAAATGTTCATAACTTTTTTTCACGATATCATTTTTTCAAAAAAATTCACCATAAAATTCAGTATTTTTTATCTTTCCAACTCCAGCCATATTGATATACTTTTCTAAGAAAATCATCAATCTGTTATTTACATATGTGTAAATCTATTTATACACATGTGTAGTAAATAGATTTACACATGTGTAGTAAATAGATTTACACATGTGTAGTAAATAGATTTACACATGTGTAAATCCGATATTACACATATGTAAAATGAATTTCGTTAAAATAACATAAATATTTTTTTTTTTTATAAATTCTTTTATGAAAGAGAGAAAGTAGGGGAGCATTTTTATGTTTTTATTATTTTTATTTTTATGTTAGTTTTTTATTTATAATTTTTTAAATATGTTTTTGTTAATTACAATTTTACTATTGAGAACTAGAGGTTGAGATTGGTTTTTGGAGTTCTCTTAAAAAAAGCTAGTTCTTATTTGATCCCTCCTATATATAGGGGAGAGTTTAAATGAGAACAACCTTTTTTTGTGAGAAGTCTAACAATCAATCTCAGTCACTTATTTTTGTTCATAACTTTTTTTCACGATATCATTTTTTTAAAAAAAATTCACCATAAAATTCAGTATTTTTTATCTTTCCAACTCCTGCCATATTGATATACTTTTCTAAAAAAAATCATCAATCTGTTATTTACATATGTGTAAATCTATTTATACACATGTGTAGTAAATAGATTTACACATATGTAAATCTGATATTACACATATTTAAATGAATTTCGTTAAAATAACATAACTTTTTTTTATTTTTTTTATGAAAAAGAGAAAGTAGGGGAACATTTATGTATTTTTATTATTTTTATTTTTATGTTAGTTTTTTATTTATAAAATTTTTAAATATGTTTTTGTTAATTACAATTTTGCCATTGAGAACTAGAGGTTGAGATTGGTTTTTAGAGTTCGCTTAAAAAAACTAGTTCTCATTTGATCCCTCCTATATATAGGGAAGGGTTTAAATGAGAACCACTTTTTTTGTGAGAACTCTAAAAACCAATCTCAGTCATTCATTTTTTATCACATGCAAATCACATGTAATTTCCCTTTTTGTTTTAAAACATTCATAATTTTTTTCACGACATCATTCCTTCAAAAAAAATTGACAATAAAATTCAGTATTTTTTTTATCTTTCCAACACCTACCATATTGATATACTTTTTAAAAAAAATCGTACATCGGTTGTTTACATATTTGTAAATCTCGTTATACACATGTGTAGTACTGGATTTATACATGTGTAAATCCGATATTACACATGTGTAAAACGAATTTCGTTAAAAAATTATTTTATTTTTATTTTTTTTATTTTTTTATGAAAGAGGGAAAGTAGGGGAACATTTTTGTGTTTTTATTTTTTTAAGTATTTTTTTGATTTATAAAATTTTTAAATATGTTTTTGTTAATTACAATTTTGCCATTGAGAACTAGTGATTGAGATTGGTTCCTAGAGTTCTTACAAAAAAACCTATATATATATAATTTATATATATTGTAATTAACACAAACATATTTAAAAAAATTATAAATAATAAAATAACATAAAAATAAAAAAATAAAAACACAAAAATATTCCCCAACTTTCCCTCTTTCAAAAAAATAGAAAAAATTTATAAAAAATAAAAAAAAATCTTGTCTTTTCAACGAAATTCGTTTTACACATGTGTAATATCGGATTCACAAATGTGTATAACTAGATTTACACATATGTAAACAATGGATGTACGATTTTTTAGAAAATATATCAATATGGTAGGTGTTGGAAAGATTAAAAAATACTGAATTTATGGTGAATTTCTTTTGAAAAAATGATGTCGTGAAAAAAAGTTACGAAAGTTAAAAAAATGAAGAAATGGCATGTGATTTGCATGTGATAAAAAATGAATGGCTGAGATTGATTCCTAGAGTTCTCATAAAAAATGGTTTTCATTTGAACACTCCCCTATATATGTGTGTTATATATATATATAAATATAAATATATATATATATATTATATATATATATATATATATATATATATATAATATATATATATTATAAAATTTATATATTATATTAAAATGGTACGCCCGGTGTACAGTAAATTCATTTTGTATTTTATATTTCGTTCCACTTATATACAGATACTACGGAAGCTTGAATTAAAGTGCATGTAGATGGGATGGTCAATTGTGCTTTTATATACCAATTATCGTCTAAATGGCTCAGGCTCGATTATATGTTTATTTTACTTTCTTTACAAGTAACTAAATTAAAATTTTTATTAAATTTATATTAACTTTGATATTAACAAATTAATGAGTCCCTTTTTTGAAGTCAAATCCATTGTGTGTTTTTTTGTTAATTTAAGACTTATTTAGTTGGGGTACAACGAAAAAACTTGTTGAATTTCTAATAAAAAATGATTTCTCTAATGGTAGTTTTTAATACCCCATATCTTTTTCTTTCCATATTTTTTTCCATTACAAATATGTAATTTGATATCAAAGTATGTTTTTACGGAAGTGTAATTTAAAAATTAATCATCGTTATAGTTAGATGTAAAAAAATCTATTGTTCAAATGTTCAAACGAGATATTAGCTTTTACTCGTTATCTACTCTTTATATGATAAGACTTTCTTTATAAAAAATATAATATCTAAGGTATGTAAAAGTTTGGATAAAATTTTACTTGAAAATTGAAATACCTATTTATGTCCATGTCCAAGTGTCCAACACTAATTAACAAAATGGATTTGTCTCCTTGATATGGGCTGCCTAGCATTTGGACTTAGAAGCTAGCCCAATTAAAATCTAACAACAGATTTTGGTTCATACTCAAAACCAGATTCAAACCGGGTTGGGTTCAATCGAGTTTTTCTGTACCCGGGTATTGGTGAACACGGGTCGGGTTCGCTTACTTGAAAACCCTAACCGTCATACCCGGGTAGGGTAGGGTCGGGTCGGGTCCAATATCAGGTTTAGTTTTTTTCTTCTTTTCGTTTCTTGTTTTTATATCCAATACCGGGTCTAATACTTGGGTTTAAACCGGGTCGGGTTCTAGTTGGGTCGGGTTCGGGTTGGGTTGGGTTTGCTAAAAATCTCAAAAACTAAAACCGGTTCCAACCCTACGAGTTTAAATGGGTCCATCCCGGGTATGCTTCAAATCGTGTACTAGTCGTACTCGGGTCGTCCGAACCCGGTTTTTATGTCCCTCTCTAACTAGAGATAACAAGATCATCCGTCATTTAATCGTTGGCGGTTTAACTTAGACGAAAAAAAAATTTGAGACTAAATTAAATCTAAATCATAATGTTCATAAACAAATCAACCATAATTAAAAAACTTGAAATTTATCCTAATAGCTCCTGCCAACAAGAGGTTCTACAAAGTTTGGTCATCGTCACTAACATTAAAAAAATACAAAGTATCCTAAAGTATCTTAATCGTCAACCAACCTCCTAAAACTACCTTAAAGGGCCTCTTATGAAACAACACCCTATAAACTTTATTTTTAATTAAAATAAATTAAAAAATAACACCATTCATTAATAAAACACATATGCGTTTACTAATGTTATTTACTCGATCAACTAATTGATCCATATACTAAATACATATGCATTGATAACACTACAATTATCCACATTGAGATCATCCATACCACCCTTTTTGATGTTGCAATCTTTATCACTCCTCAACATCAATACTCATGTTCATGTGACTGCAAAAGTTGATTATTTTTTGTCCTATGAAACCTTTGGTAAATAAATCTGCTACTTATTCTTGAGTGTTTATATACATCAGATTAACTTCCTTTACAATCGCCTTTTCTCTAACAAAATGATAGTGAACCTCTATGTGCTTTGTTCTAGCATGAAACGTCAGGTTTTTGACTAGCTTGATTGATGACATATTATTATAATATATGTCACCTCCTCGTTTTCTTTTCCAAGCTTAAGATCTTTCAACACAAGTCGTAACCACACCCATTCCTGGACAGTCATTGCAACAGCCCTAAATTCGGCTTCTGTTGTAGAAAGTGACACCGTAGGTTGTCATTTGCTTGACCATATTATTGCACTTCCCCCTAGGGTGAAAACATATCATGTAGTTTACCTTCCTATGTCAAGGTCTCATGCAAAATCTGCATCATTGTATCCAACCAGTTCTAGCTTGACTCCTTTTTTTTAATTTTATCCCATACTTTATGGTTGTCTTAATACATCTTAAAACTCGTCGAGCAGCTTCTAAGTGTGGTTACCTTGCCTTTTGCATACCGACTGAGCACACCAACAACAACAACTTGGCCACTAGACTAAACATATCATAATTTATCCTGATTTGTTAAGAGAACCCTCGAGCCACTAGTCTTGCTTTGTATATGTCGATTGATCCATCACGTTTTCTTTGTCTATAAACCCATTTGTTTGTGACAACCTTCACTCCCTTTAGTTTGGGAACAAGCTCCCAGGTCTCGTTTCGATACAGAGCTTCTATCTCGGATGGCATCGCTTGGATCTATTCAATTTTAAGAGCAACTTCATCAAAGGTTTCCGGTTAGGTTACCTCGTCTATGATTGTTGTTATATTGGTTGTATACTTTGGATTAAGTCTCCGTTTGCGACATGAGCGCCTTAGTTCAGTCTGCTGATGTTGGCCTGTTCTCCAAGGATTCTGGTTTGGACTTGGGTTGGTGGTGCTTGAGCTTGCGCCCTAATCTGAGTCATATGTTTCTTCTTGAATTGTTTCCTCATCAACCTTTAGTATTAATGATAAAGTTTAGACTTCATTCCTGAGTTCCTTAGAGTCTGGTAATGACTCTTTCTCGTTCGACCACCACGATGAATTTTCATCAAATACTACATGTCAGGATACATAGCATTTTCCGGTTATGGTGTCAACACCTCCATCCTTTCTTTTCTTGATCGTATCCCACAAATATGCATCATACAACCTTCTTTTCCATCTTTTTTCTTAGATGACTTGGTATGAACATATGACATACTGATTCAAAGACTTTAAATGTTTTACATATGGCTTTACTGTGTATAGCTTATCATAGGGTGACATAAAATTAAGACCTTGTTCTGGTAGTCGGTTGATTAGGTAAGTCGTCGTTGTCATGGCCTCGGCCCAGAATCACCCAGGGAGATTCTTCCCGTGCATTATGCTTCGGCAAACTTCAGCCAAGTGTCGATTCTTTAGCTCGGATACACCATTTTGTTGAGATGTATTTGAGCATGTGAGTTGTCTCTTTATTCCGTTATCTTTTAGAAACCAGGAGAACTTGGCGGCTAGGTACTTTCCTCCATTATTCGATCGAAGACACCTGATCACCTTTCCTATTGACATCTTGACTTCACACCTGAATTCTTTGAATTTTTTGAATGTCTAACTCTTTTCCTTCATTATATTCATCCAAGTGAAACACGAATAATTATCTATGAATGTAAACCTAAAGCGCGTACCTGATACAAAAAAATGTTTAGCAGGGCCAAACACATCTGAGTGGACTAACTCCAATGGTTACTTGGCTCGGTATTTTGATTCTTCGAAAGGCTATTGATGTGCCTTGCTATACTCACAACTAGCGCAGACAATTTCTTTGTTTACTTGAAGTTTGGGTGGGCCAAGAACTAGTTGCTTATTCATCATTAGCTCCAGCTTATCGTAGCCAACATGACCTAAACAGTTGTGTCACAGGTTTGCGTTTTGGTTCTTATGGGTTCCTTTCCACGTATGATGTTTCTGCTAACAACAAATACATGGTATTGTTCTTCTTTCCAGGCATAACCGATGAAGACTTTGTTTCAAATTTATCATAAATTTGAACATCTTTTGGTCCGAACACTACATACTTTTCGGTTGTTGTTATTTGTGGTACCGAGAAAAGGTTCTTGTTCATGCTAGGTAGATGAAAAACCTTTTCCATGGTGAACTCCTTCTCATTCGTTGCTTTAGGAAAGGTTACTTCACCGATGTGGGTGATGTGATGTTTTGAATTATCAGCAATCACTACGACCTGGTTTCCTTTAGACTTTACTGGATTTGTAATCTTTTCCTTGTCTTCGGCCATGTGGTTCGAGCAACCGGAATCAACAATCCATTCGCCAATTTTGTTTTTCTTGAATTCGATGGTGGCGGTGAGGGCATAATGATCGTGAACTTCTGCATACATTGCCTCTGGATCCAAGTCTCATCTTCCTTCGCCTCAACGGTGTTTCCTTCGACCCTTGGTTTCTTGCAATCTCAAGCCATGTGACCTTTTCGACCACAGTTGTAGCACTGTTAGTTCAAGTTTGGTTAAAACTAACAAGAACTTCTATGATCAGTAGCTAAAAAATACGGAATCTAAGCTAACTACTTACTATCACAACACAAATACTTTGAGGAAAGGAAGATACACAAATTGTTCTTCCAAAGTATTCACTTGATTAATCATTTGAGTACAAATGATGCACTTGACAGATACAATCAAGTGGCTTAAAAGCTTTTCTTTACTATAAAAGTGTAAGGACTTTCATACTATGAAATCTATATAATAAAATTAAACTATTCTATGTTTAGAGTCTATAGCAAAACTATATAAACTGTGTATCAGAGTTGGCAACTTCAGTACTATGTTTTCTCCAAATGGTGAAATATAATGGTTGTCGACATAAACATTCTTGTTTTGAGTAACAGTTAACCGACAGCAGTCAATCGGTACATCTTCGACTAATTGGCAACAGTCAATCCAAGACTCATGTTTTGAACTTGAAGGCATTGTTTCATGCTTACCATAGAGAAAAATGGCTTGTTCAATTGATCCTCATTGTGAAGATAACATGGTGCTCAAGCATGGATTGGTGAAAGATAACTTGAAGGCGTTGTTTCACGCTTACCATAGAGAAAAATGGCTTGTATCTCATGGGATTGGGTTAGCGTTTGAGAAGATTCGTGACAACGATGAGTTTTGGATATGCTGGTAGAGCTTAACACGCTTGTAGAAAGGTTGGGGTACAATGCTGGTCTTTCTGATGGCATCCAACTCGCTCGTGATGGCGAAAGAATCGATGATACATAACATTTTGACAAGGATGCCCTTGTAAAGTTGCAAGAATTTTATGGTCAATTTAAGTCCATGTTCCCAATGATGGACACCATTGTCGCCATGTCTGTTCTAATTTCGAGGATATTCGAACTTTTCTTAGTTCCGCTAAGGATTGATGTTGGCGGTTTTTAATTTTCATTGTCTTGTTTGTTCTTTGACTTTTGTTCCATTTGGACATATTATGTTTCTTTTGAATGAACTTCTTTTCTAAGCTTGGGTTTATCTGATGTGTCATCCATTCTAGGTTGTAAAATTGCTATTATAGAGTCGGTTGTGACGCTCCATCAGCAGCAGCGTTTGTGCCGTAGCATGTCTTGAGTCTATGTTTTGTAACCCCATTGAATTCTGATTTATGATTCACTGAAACGTTTAGCATTAGTCATAAGATAAAAGGCTACAGATGGTTACTTGATTTTTTAACTGGTCAAGCGTTTAAGAATTTAATTGTATTACTTGAGTGCTTTGTCTGATTTCTCGTTTCTTGGTTACTAGCTAATACTTGGTTTGAGCTTTATAGCTATGCGGGGCTGACATCGTGTCAAGTCGCCCTAATGATTTAACTGACCAAGTAATTATCAATACCATGATTTCTCAAGGTTGGTTTTAATGCCTTGGCTATTTTCATGGTTATTGTATGGTATGAGATTAATCATGGCACATTTTACATGACTTTGGTCATGTGCTTGGTTTCTGTCACACATATTTGCCTGATCGAGTTTAGGCTACTTAGATGTTCTTATACTAATCTCGCTTGAGTGAAATGTTAGTGATTAAAATATGGTTGTACTGGTTGTGATAGAATTGTGCCTAAGCCTAGTTATTTGCTTAGCTTAGCTTAGCTTTTCAATTTTTAAGTTAAGAAGTTGATTTATTTTGAGTGTAAATTTTGGTGCCCGCTTGCACCTTCTTAATGAAAATTGAATTACACTATCATATCAAACTTGATTACTTTTGCTACATGTAATATTTTCGGAGCTGGGCTCCGTTCCAAGTTCTTGGGACAATCGTCTGGTCAAGATGGCTAAGTTTGTATGCTCCATTGCTTCCAACTTCGACAATCTATTATGGACCTTCCCAATGTGGCCCAAGCTTACTTTGATCTTCAGCTCTACTAGCTTTGTTATTTCATAACATATATTCTCCTTTGAAAACCTATTTTTTACGCTCGAGTTATAATACTGCTCCACGACTTTCTTATGCTTAGCCTCGCAAATTACGGCACCACTTTTCGTTCTTCGAGTAAATCTAGGTTGAGTCACAACTCTGCATTATTGTCTGCTTTCGATGCTCTTTCGACATGATTCGTTGGCATTCCAATTTCAGCAGGTATCATTGCTTATGTTCCGTAGGTTAGGCTGAACGGAGTTTCGCCGGTGTTGTTTTTGGCATGGTTCGGTGGGCCCAGAGAACGTTAGGTAACTCCTCTGCCTAATTCTTACCTTCGAGTCCGAGCCTTGTTTTTATTCATTCAACAATCCTATGATTGACACGTTCAACTTGCATGTTGCCCTATGGATGCGCCACCAAGGTAAAAATCTTGTTAATCTTTAACTTTATGCACCATGACTTGAAAGGGTTCTTGGCGAACTGCTTTCCGTTATCCATCACGATGAACATTGGTAAACCGAAACGTCATGACGCACTCCCAGATGAATTTCTTTACCTGTTGTCCAGTGATAAACCTCATAGCCTTGGCCTCTACCCACTTAGTAAAATAGTCTACTGCAACTAGAAGAAACTTCACGTTCCCAGCTGCCGGAAAAGCTCCAACAATGTCCCGGATATCTCTAGCCTTCTTAGGACTTGTTGTAATCTAACTTCTATGATATGAGCCTGAAAGTACCTTCGTAACCTTCTCGAAGCGTGTACCAAAGAAAGGGTAAGTTTCTCCATTGGGGGGTAACGGGTCTCAAGATCCTTTGGGGCTCTACTAATGAAGTATATTGGCGTTTGTTCTCCATTTTGGTCCATCATCAATGCGCGTATGGTGCCTTTTCTATAGACAAACACATTATCAACGTTTCCCTTGGGAAAGGGGCCACAAGTGTTGGTAGGTTACCCAAGTATGTTTTCATTTTTTTTCAAATGCGTATTCCGCCTCCTATGTCCATACAAAGTTCTTTTTTCCCAAGCAGTTCCTTAGCGTGGACATAAACGGTAGTATGCGCTCAGCATGCTTTGACATGAACATGTTAAGGGCCACTAGATGACTGTTGAGTGTTTGTACATCTTTGATGGATCTAGGGGACGGCATTTTGACCACGACTGCAACTTTCTCTAGGTTTGCCTCTAATCCTTCTTTGGTGATGATGACTCCAAGAAACTTCCCCTCTTCCACCCCAAATGAGCATTTCTTTGGGTTCAACTTCATGTTTATCTTTTGTAGTGTTTTGAATGTTTTCGTAATGTCTTCTAGCAACACTTCCTCGCTCCGACTCTTAATCGCTATGTTGTCCACATAAATCTTAATGGTCTTCGCAATTTGTGCCTCAAATGCTTCATCCATCAGCTGCTGGTACATAGCACCTGCACTTTTTATTCCAAAAGGTATTTTGGTAAAGCAAAAAATACCATCATCCGTATAGAAGGCAGTCTTATCCTCGTCTTCGGGTGTCATTTGTACTTGATGATACCCTTTGTAGGCATCCAAGCACTCCAACGGGAAACTTGCGAGTGAGTCTATCTTGAGATCAATTTCCGGTAGTGGATAACAGTCTCTGGGGCATGCATTGTTGAGATCCTTAAAGTCAATACACATTCACCACGTGCCATCTCCCTTCTTCACCATTACTGGGTTTGCAACCCATGTCAGGTATCGCACTTCCCTGATTATTCCCGCTTGAAGTAGCTTCTTGGTCTCTACTACCACCATGCGGCTTCTCTATGGGCCCATGTGTCGTCTCTTTAGGGCAATCGTCTCTTTTTACCTGTATGTGTTTAGTTTATGTTCTACCATGTCCCAAGGGACACCCTCTATGTCCGAGGGTTGCCAGACAAATATATCCATGTTGCTTTGTAGCAGGCGTCTAAGTCGATTCTTAGTTGCACCCCCCCAGCTGGCCTTCGATTATGATTTTTTGTTCCGGGAATGCATAGTTATCCACCTATTTCTCAAGGTTGTGCATATTACATAATCAGTGTTAGGTGATGTTTTTGACGTAATCAGTGTTGTAAAAATCGCTAGGCGCTAGGCGCTAGTCGGCGGTTAGGCGGGACTAGGGATTAATCGGGATTAATTGGTTTGGAGATTTTATATGTATTTTTTATAAATTATATATATATATATAGTTACGATTATTATACTTCAAACATAATTGACTAAACAATTAAAGATCACAATATACATATAAAATAGACATTATATAATTGACAATATACATTAGTAAAATAGACAATATATAATTGACAACATACATTAGTAAAATAGACAATATGTAACTAACAATATACATTAGAGATAATAATATATAATTGACAATATTCATTAGTAAAATAAACGATATATAATTGAAAATAATCACAATATACATATAAAATTGACATTTGACAATAATCACAATATATATAATATATCTCACAAAGTCACAATATATTTATCTGTATGTATACATAATCATGACTACATATACTCATATAACATATAACATAGATAGTATATACTCAATTAATGAAATTAGATGTAAAGGGCCGCTTACAAGAAGAATCCAGAGGCCGGAGCACAAGAAGAATACGGGCCCCGCTTGAAAGGGGTTGCGCAAGAGATCGACCGACTTTGACCGATTACATCGATTATACATTGATTTGTTCCGCCTACATCTAACTAACACCGATGTGCTCCGCCTAGCGCCTAATTGCTCCGATTAGCCATAATCAACAAGGCTAGGGGCCGACTACCGATTAATCCCGATTAATCGGCCGCCTAGCCTAATTTTACAACACTAGACGTAATTGCTTTTACGTCCTTACATTCTTCATTGGAGTATGGTCACTACCCAAGTGGGGGTGGGAACTTGATGGTTGTGTATACCATTGATATGACAGCTCCCAGGGCACATAAGCCTGGTCTTTCTAAGAGAACATTGTATGATGACTCCAATCGCACAACCAAGAATTTCATTGTGACCTCACGTCATCATGCGTTGTTTCCTAGAACCAGTAGGAGTTGTATGTGGCCTAATGTTTGTACTACCTCGCTAGAAAATCTCATGAGCTGTTGTGGCCTTGTATCAAGTTTCTTTCTGATTTCTTCATCAAGTAGTAAGAAGCAATGTTCATACATGATCTCTGAACTGCTTCCATTATCTACGTATACTCGATGTACTTGATGACCTGCAATAACAGCTGAAATTGTAAGCAAAACTTCCCCTATGGATTGGAGGAAATGATATCTCCTGAGCCATCCAAGGTTCGATGTGGTCGAAGTGACGTTTGCTCTAGTGGTTCGCCAGCTAAATCATATATATTTCCTTTCTTTTATCTCCTGCATATGGTGTCATTTTCAATTCTCTTAATAGATGGGTTAGCTTTCCGGTTTTAATGGCGAGCTCGATCTATCGTTTTAATGAGAAGCAAGTGTCTATTGCATGCCCATTTTCATTATGGAATTCATAAAATTTGCTAGCATCTCGTTTTACCACTAGCTTCAGCAAGGCAGGCTTGGTGAAACTAACGTTTTTTGTTGCTAAAATCTCGCTTTCGGTTTGTTAAAGGTGGGAGTTACATTAGGTCCTTGTGAAGTTCTAGCTGGTGGGGTAAAACGAGGTTGAAAGGAGTTGTCTCGTTGGGGAAAATGCGGCCAGAAGCGTGGTCGTTCCCAAGATCGATCCCCCTAGCTTCTTCTGCAATACCCATGTGTTGGCTAGGTGTCTCTTTGGGGTCTTTTCTTTCAGTTGCTCACATGTCTTCTTTCCTCGCACAAACGCTTTTGCTCACTCCAGCATTTCGTCAATTGATCTTGGGAGGTTTTCGTGTAACCTTTCCACCGGTTGGTTGTTTCGTACTCCATGAATGAATGTTGAGATCCTAATTGTTTCTCCGGCTTTGCGGACCTGCATGATTTCCTTTGAATACCTAGTGATGAAGCTTTCTATTGACTCGATGTCGCCTTTCCTGACGTTATGTAATATGTGGGATCTTTGGCTAGCAACCTTTTCCGGCTAAAGTTTCGAGAGAAACTTTCTTCCAATTCTTAAAGCTACCAATTTCTCCCACAGGGAGACTATCGAACCATACTCTAGCTGCACCGGTTAGGGTTTGGGCAAACATGTGACACCATACCGGGATTGACCAATGTTTTATTTCAGCTGCCCCGATAAAGATTGCAAGGTGGCCGTCCGAATCCTCCAGAGCGTTATACTTTCCCACGTTGGATGGCATCTTGAGTTTGGGAGGGAAAGTGAATTCCACTATCTTGGGAATGAACTTCGATCTTGCTCGTGACGTGGAAGTTGATATGGCTTGCTAAAGTCATCATCAACATAAGGCCTTCTTGTCATTATGGTTCTATCTTGCCTTGCTATAGTACTAGTTGTTCTTTTGTCCCTTGGTAAGTTAATTTCGTCATCATGACTTTCTTCTTCCCTCTCGTGTTGTTCTTCTTGTTGGAGCTCATCATATTGTAGGCGACTCATTTGTAGCAGAGAAATTATTTGTTCTCAGTTTTAGCTGATGAACTACGGAGTGATTACATCACTGTGGTTGTTAACCCCTCTAATGCAAATCCCTTATTCAACGAACCTCCTAAGGAGTTATTAGTTTATTCTAGGAGGGGTAGAAATGTAAACAATCAAAGTGGCTAAAGTTTGTTAGGTAATATCTATTATATATAGTAGAAATAAAGAAGAATGAGATATGCGTGAGTTTGTTATGATTTGAGTGGCTCCCACCTTTTAGTGTGGAGAGAGAGCTAGGCTCTGGATTATATCTGTAATTCCTTTTGTCATCATCCCTTATTGAATTACAAGTTCATTTCCTATTTTCTTACTTGATTGCATCATTCAATCTGTGTGTTCTATCTTTGTTTCCAATTCCTTATTCCAAGTTGTAACATTGGTCCGACTTGCCGCGACTTGCCGGAAGTTTGTGCTCTGTTTCAATGGAAACTCGTTCCAACACCCGTCTCGATGCTCAGGAGGCTCATATTCGGCAACTTTAGAGTGATGTTGCGGATATATCCAAATCTCTCAAAGTTTTGGATGATGATCATGTTGAATCGGAGGATTCCGTAAAGTGGTGCTTGCATGGATGAAACAACAGGAGAAAACCATTGTGTTTGCTTCCGGTACCTCTTCTAGGGTTTCCTGGGGATCACCTCCTCCGGTCAGGGGCGGCGCGGGTTTTTTCTTCTTCCGGTCCGCCTCCTTCTTCTTCGGGGGTTTCTTCTGTTCCGTGGGCTATTAAGAAAGTGAAACTCCCGAAATTTTCCAGATTCGATCCTCAAGGATGGATTCAGAAGGCGAACTTGTACTTCGATCTCAATCACACACCCGATGATTCTCGAATTCAACTAACACAACTAAGTATGATTGGGGTTGCCCAACATTGGTTCACGATTATCACTCAGGTTCATTCTTCCCTCACTTGGGTAGATTTTCAAGCTGAATTGCTTCAACGTTCCAGTGGGTTAGAGATTCAGAACCTATATGAACAATTGGCCACTATCCAACAAGCGAATTCTATCTATGATTACATTGATGATTTCAAATACTTGTTATCACTCATTCCCCGTTTACCGAAATCTCAGGCATTAGGATATTTTTTGGCGGGTCTCAAAGCGGATGTGAAAAAGTGGGTGCGCCTTCACCGTCCTCAGTCTCGCTTGGATGCAATGTATTTGTCCAAATATGTGGAGGCTATGCTCCGGCCGACTTCCGTACCCCTTCGATGAATCGTTTTCATTATCTTAACCCTTCTGGTACGCCGACCTTCGATTCCCCTACTGGGTCTCCTTTTTTGGGCCCCTCTGAGCCCACTTCATCGGTGTTGTCTAAATCTGGGCCTAGGGTTTTCAGCCCACGCTCGGATACTACTCGTTTTTCATCATCTCAGCGGTCAACCTCATTGGAGAAGGGGGCAATTATTTGCAACGCGACCGAGGTGTGAAATCTCTCTCTCGCACCGAGTGGGAAGATCGTCGCAAAAAAGGATTGTGTTTGCGTTGCGGCCAACCATACGGACCGGCTCATAAGTGTCCGGAAGGAAGATTGAGAGTTCTGCTCTTGGGAGATGATGAGCTTGATTTACCAATGGGTGATCAACTGCTTCTGGAGGCCACATTATCATTGGACGAGGACACGAACATCACTTCAGAATCGGGCACTTGTAATGTTTTGGAGTTTACTGGTGTCTTGGCCACTCTTGGGATTGCCAACATGATGAAATTGGAGGGCAGTCTTAAAGGAATTCCGGTTTGCATGTTGGTGGATAGTGGCGCATCTCATAACTTTATCTCTCGTCGATTGGTAGTAGCACTTGGACTCACTTCCACCTCTTTCAGTGGTATTCGTATTAAATTGGGGGATGGTCATGTGGTGGTGGTTACCGAACGATGTATTGATATTCATGTGGTTGTGGGATCATGTTCCTTTCGAGTCAATGCCTTGGTCTTTGACACTGGGTCAATGGATTTCATTTTGGGATTGGAATGGCTGCAGTCTCTTGGGGAAACGTTTCATGATTGGCGGAATTCTTGGATGCGTTTTGCGCATCAGGGTACAGAGGTGAAATTGCAAGGAGTCCGGATGCACCAGCAGGCTCCGACTTCCTTTCTCAATGGTTATCTCTCGATACCGATGTGTTAGCTAGTTTCTCGACGACTCAAGAAGTCTTCCTCGATCCTTTTTCCTTATCATCACATGTTACCTACACACCGATCAAAAATAATGTGTGTTCTGTCTGCATTTGCCTCCGTATTCCAGCCCCCTTCGACACTTCCTCCGACCCGTCCTCAGGATCATCGGATTGTGTTGGCCACAATTGAACCGGTCTGTGTCTGGCCATATCATTATCCGCATATCCAGAAATCTGAAATTGAATGCCAAGTTAGGGAACTACTTGAATTGGGTCTGATTCGACCGAGCAAGAGTGCTTATTCCAGTCCTGTTATTTTGGTTTGAAAAAAAGACAATTCATGGCGGATGTGCGTGGATTACCGTGCATTAAACCGTGCCACTGTGGCGAACAAATACCCAATTCCAGTGGTTGATGAGCTCATTGACGAATTGCGTGGATCTCAGTTTTTCTCCAAACTGGACCTCAAATCAGGTTATAATCAAATTCGGATGCATCCGGATAGTGTAAATAAAACAGCGTTTCGCACGCACGATGGCCATTACGAATATCTAGTTATGCCGTTCGGTCTCATGAACGCTCCAGCAACTTTTCAAGCAATTATGAATGACATATTTCATCCTCTTCTCCACTCCAAGGTTGTAATCTTCTTTGATGACATCTTGGTTTATAGTCTGTCGTGGCAGGCTCATTTAACCGATCTTTCAGAGGTTTTTCGGATTTTGTCCTCTCATCATTTTAAAGTTAATCCTCACAATACAGTTTTGGTCAACAATCAACTGAGTATTTGGAGCATGTATCGGATGGCCAGGGAGTTTCCATAGATCCAAACAAAGTTAGTGCGGTGATGGATTGGCCAGTTCCAAAGTCTGTTCGGGAGTTACGGGGATTTTTGGGGTTAACTAGGTACTACCGCAAATTTGTCAAGAATTATGGTGTTATTGCTAGGCCACTTACAGACCTCACCAAACAAGATGGATTTCATTAGAATTTTGCCGCACAAGAGGCCTTTGTCCAACTCAAACAAGCTCTCGTTTCTGCTCTGGTTTTAGCCCTTCGGATTTTCAATAGCCATTTATAGTGGAATGCGATGCATCGGGGTGTGGAATTGGTGTTGTGTTAATGCAACATAACCGGCCCTTAGCATATTTCAGCAAAGCCTTAAGTGGCCGCACCTTAGCTAAATCAGCGTATGAACGTGAGCTCATGGCATTGGTCTTAGCGGTGCAACATTGGCGACCCTATCTCTTGGGAACTAAGTTCGTGGTTCATACCGATCAAAAGAGTTTGAAATTCCTGTTACAGCAACGTGTCTCCTCTCCTGATCAACAAAACTGGGTGGTTAAACTACTTGGTTATGACTTTGATATCGTTTATAAACCGGGACGCGAAAACAGGGCTGCGGACGCTCTATCCCGTAAACCGGAGATGGGTACTCTACTCCATACTATTTCTTGTCCAGTATGGGTACATGGTTCTCAGCTTTTGGATGAAGCTAAACATGATCCCAACATCATTGCGTTAACTGAACAATGTCTTTCAAATCCGGATAAACACAGGGGTTACACAGTCAAAAGGGGTGTTTTGTTCTATTGCAATCGACTAGTGATTCCCCGAACATCAAAATTCATACCACTCCTATTTCACGAGTTTCATGTCTCCGCTACCGGGGGTCATTCCGGTTTCTATCGTACCTATCGTCGATTGGCAGCCAATTTATATTGGCCAGGTATGACATCATCCATTAATCAACTAATTTGTGAATGTGACATTTGTCAGCTATGCAAAGCAAGCTCGATTGCTCTAGGGGGACTGTTGCAGCCTCTGAAATTCCGTCTGTGGTTTGGGAAGACCTCTCAATGGATTTTATCACCAGCTTGCCACCCTCACGGGGTTTCATGGTTATTTTAGTAGTTGTGGATCGCTTGTCTAAATACGCTCATATTATTCCCCTTAAACATCCCTACACCGCGAAATCCGTGGCTGAGGTGTTTGTTAAGGAAATCATTCGCTTACATGGAATTCCGAAGTCGATTATCAACGATAGGGATCCACTTTTTCTCAGTAACTTTTGGCAAGAAATTTTTCATTCCATGGGTACCAACCTGCACATGAGTTCTGCATATCATCCTGAGACGGATGGCCAAACCGAGGTGATCAACCGCTGTTTAGAAACTTATTTACGATGTTTTGCGGTAGATCACCTAAGATGTGGATTAACTGGGTTTCGTGGGTAGAATTTTGGTATAATACCACCTTCCATGTGTCAACAGGGACTACGCCTTTTGAAACTGTATACAGTCGTCGCCCTCCGTCGGTATTTCAGTTTATGCCGGGGGAAGTTCGGGTTGAATTAGTGGCTCGTGACTTACAAGACCGCGATGAGGCTCTGAAACAATTGAAGCTCCACCTCCTCAAAGCTCAAGGTTCAATGAAAATACAAGCGAACAAACGTCGCAGGGATGTTCAATTCGCTGTCGGGGAATGGGTCTATGTGAAGCATAAGCCATATAGACAACTGTCCGTTGCTAGTCGTATCCACCAAAAGTTAGCTGCAAAGTTCTTTGGTCCATTTCAGATAATCGCCAAGGTGGGACCGGTGGCATACAAACTCCAACTTCCGGAGACGTCCAAGATCCATCCTGTTTTTCATGTGTCTCTTCTTAAAAAAGTGATTACAGCCCCCGTCGAACCGGTTCATCCTCCTGAGTTGGACATGACCGACTCCCCACTATTGTTACCTATCGCCATCCTTTTGAAACAGCTCATCAAATAGGGATTAGATTTAATAGAACGATGGCTGGTACAATGGACTCGTCAAACTCCGGATGAAGCCACATGGGAAGATTCCTCGTGGGTTAGGGAGCAATTTAAGGATATCAGTCTTGAGGACAAGACTGTTGTTGCAGAGGGGAGTAATGATGCAAATCCCTTATTCAACGTAACTCCTAAGGAGTTATTAGTTTATTCTAGGAGGGGTAGAAATGTAAGCAATCAAAGTGGTAATACTATTATATATAGTAGAAATAAAGAAGAATGAGATATGCGTGAGTTTGTTATGATTTGAGTAGCTCCCACCTTTCAGTGTGGAGAGAGAGCTAGGCTCTGGATTATATCTGTAATTCCTTTTGTCATCATCCCTTTATTGAATTACAAGTTCATTTTCTATTTTCTTACTTGATTGCATCATTTAATCTATGTGTTCTATCTTTGTTTCCAATTCCTTATTCCAAGTTGTAACACCCTCCCAGGATGGGGTTGGTGCCGTCAAAGGTGGAGATAGTTGCAATTCAATTTTTAGAGTTAGTAGTGATGTGGTTCAATGGGTTGGTGTTTTTTGGCCTAACTCCATGTCGGTGATTTTAGGTTGTTTTAGTATCTACGAGGGTTCCCATGAATGGCGCCAAATGTTGCTACACAAATCCTAATCAAGTGACTAGGATCGAGGAACAGTGTAGGAATGCGACTACCACAAGGAATCAGGTTAATATTGGACTTGGGCTATGGCTGAAGCTAGTATGTGCAAGACAAAGAACAACATCGTGAGCCTCGCCACGGGCAGAAGGAGGTTCTCCTCGTGACCACTCTCTGGTGTGAAAATAAGTATAGATATGAGAGGAGTTGTAGAATTCGAAGAATTAGGGTGTGTGATTATGTCTTTTACCTGTCATGAAGATTAGAATTTATAATGTCTTAACCTTGGAGCTCAAGATGTCGGCTCTATTTTTGGAAGCCTGTAGTCAACCATCAATGTCTAAACTTCTATATATAGAGGGTTTTGTATAAAGGATTTTCTTACGTAACACTAATGCCCTTTGTCTCTATAGTTGATTCGACCCCTGTCGCTTCCAGTCGTTTCTTTGCCTTGAGTCGTTTTCCTCTTAGATCTTGTCTCTTTCCCTTGTTATTTTGTGTCCCACTTATATACTTTCTTGACTAATGGGCATTAGTTCCTCTTGCTAAGGTTTTGTCTTAGATTCTACAAATTCTAAGTATAAGACCCCTTCATGTTCCAGTTGTCCTAACTATGCCCCGGCTTAGGCCACTCTTCGTCCGTATGTCGCAGCCTAAGGTATGTTCTTCCAATTGTGTATGTGATGCGTGTGTTTATGTACAATTATCACTAAGGCATTAGATGGGATGCGACTGGTGGAGGCCACGGCTGGGTTTTTGACTCAAGCCTCAGTTTCGTCCATTACTATGCTTTTCTGAGTTGGATCTAATGTTGTTGCCTTGGTCGCGACTTGGACGATGGAATTTCCATCTTCCGTGGGCCTTTGCTGATATCGCGAGGGGTAGTATACCCTATCAATAGTGAACTGGCTCATGAATGGGGGCCATGAGAGCTTATCACTTTGAGGGGTTTAAAGATCTTACTAGTGATTCTTCATCTACATCCATCTCATATTGTAAGCACTTAGGATGTCATATAACTCCTCAATAGTCATTGTCTTTAGGTTCTCAGTTCTTTTAATGGACACATCGTAGGTTGTCCATGTTTTTGGTAGTGATCTTAGTAACTTTTTGAGAACATCATTATTCTCCATCTTCACTCCTGCTTCATTCAAAGAGTCTAGAAGTATCTCAGATATGTAGCAGTCATGATTTCTTTCCTTATGAAACCAAAGTTTTCCAAATTCTATTTGAAGACATCTTTCTTATTTTCTTTCATATCCTCAGTTCCTTCAAATCTAGCCTTCATTGCCTCTGATAACTTTTGAGCAATTGTGAACTTCTTGAGTCCATGCATGATGTTGTTGGGTATGCTCATTCTGATCAGCCAAAGAGCTTTTGAATTCATGTCAAATGTCTTCAAATCTTCATCTAAGTACTTTGTAGGGTCTTTGGGAATCATTACTCCACCTTCACTAGCGGCTTGGACCATAGGGACATATGGTCCATTCAAAATAGAGAACCATAACCTAATGTCTCGATTCCTTATGAAATCCTCCATTCAGATTTTTTAGTTATCATAGTCATTTGGTGTAAACATGGGAGGTTCGGTCTGAGTTTCATTCTTCAAATCATGTTTACTAGAAACAATTACAACAGTCATTTTTAGAAAGTAAAGAGGTATGAAGAAATGTGGTGTTTGATAGTGTGATCAAAAAAGAAACAAGTGATTTGGTGAAAAGATAACTTCAAGCAAATCAAGAGCCAAAACTCTAATACCACTTGTTGGATCGGGTTTGGTTAAAACTAACAAGAACTTCTTCTATAATCAGTTGTTAACGAATGCAGAATCTAGGCTAACTGCTTATTATCACAACACAAATACTTTGAAAACAGGTAAATACACAAATTGTTCTTTCAAAGTATTCACTTGATTAATCGTTTGAGTGCAAATGATGCAATTGACAAATACAATCAAGTGGCTTAAAAGCTTTTCTCTACTATACAAGTGTGAAAACTTTTATACTATAAAATCTAAACAATAAGAATAAACTATTATGTATTCAGAGTCTACAGTAAAACAGATAATTTGTGTAATAGAGTTGGGAGCTCAGTAATATGTTGTCTCTAAAAGGTGAAACACAATAGTCGTTGGCCAAAACTCTAATACCACTTGTTGGATCGGGTTTGGTTAAAACTAACAAGAACTTCTTCTATAATCAGTTGTTAACGAATGCGGAATCTAGGCTAACTGCTTACTATCACAACACAAATACTTTGAAAAGGGGTAAACACACAAATTGTTCTTTCAAAGTATTCACTTGATTAATCGTTTGAGTACAAATGATACAATCGACAAATACAATCAAGTGGCTTAAAAGCTTTTCTCTACTATACAAGTGTGAAAACTTTTATACTATAAAATCTAAACAATAAGAATAAACTATTATGTATTCAGAGTCTACAGTAAAACAGATAATCTGTGTAATAGAGTTGACAACTCAGTAATATGTTGTCTCTAAAAGGTGAAACACAATAGTCGCTGGCACAGACATTCATGTTTTGAGTAGCAGATGATCAGATGGAATGCTTCTACCGATCGGCAATGGTAAATCGACAAATCTTCGGTAGACTGCTAATCGACAATTGCTCATTGGCAGTTGCTCAACATATGTTGATCGGAAATCATTCAGTATATGCTCATCGACAGTGAATTCAGAACCTGGTTTGATTCGGTACTTGGTAGCCAGCGCTAAAATCCTAAGTTTTAGGTAGCTTCATCCTCTTCATAGCTCAACAAGCACTTATATGGGAATCGACTCCCTGGCTTCCCTTTCTAGTCATAGGCCTGTTCATTCTTGCCTTCGTGAGCCTTCCAGTTTGCCTCCGGTTTCTCTATGATTTCTCGGCCTCTGAAGTTGTTTCGAGAACCGCCCTTTCTTGGTTTTGCTGGCATATAAAGCTTTTTCTTCTTCGGCTTTGATTGCGACAGAGGTAAATTGCTTGGTTAACACTTCTTGAGCTGCAAGCAAATACTCAAAGTCAGTTAAAGAAGGTTGGGTTGGCCATCCTTGTATGACTACAACAAAGCTTTGAAACTTGGATCAAAGTCCATGGATAATAATTATTCATTCTAGCGTCCCCAATCTTTGTTGTTTGATCCAACTCCCCGATCTCCCTACACAATGCTTTCACTTTGTGGAAATATTATGATATAGTTGTATCGTTTTGTGTCACCGACAAGAGATCGTTTTCTGTCACCGACAAGAGATCGTTTTCTGTCACCGACAAGAGATCGTTTTCTAGCAACTGGAGCTTCGTGTCATTATTCTTTTATAACAAGGAGGCCAATGTATCCTATGCTTCTTTCGGTGTCTCAAGATCACGAATGTGATCTAGAAGTTCCTGTTCAATTGGTTTTTTAATGATGAACAATGCTTTCCCAATTTTTACTCTCCTCTTGTGTATCGCCTCATTGGCATCTATCCTGGGTATCGTAGTACTATCTCTGTTCACAACTTCCTAGAGGTCCTGCCCGAGAAGGTAGGAACTCATGCAAGTTGCCCGAGTGTTGAAGTTGTTATGGTTCAACTTCTTCATGCCACCAATAGCCTGGAACTTGGAAATCTTCTTCAACGGGTTTGGCTCTGGTACCACTTTGTTAAACAAACGATAGTGATTATCAAGCTTTTGCACAAGTACACGATTGAAATACAGAAGTTCGACTCTTTATTTATTAAACAAGCTGAAACTCACGAATTTACATGCATATAACAAAGGCTATTGTGGGGTTTATATAATACCCTTTAACAAGAGTCATACCTAAAAAGTCAAAAACTACCAATAACTAGATAATAAATTTAAACTAGAAACATGATAAAGATAAAATCTCCACCAACCACCCCTTAGAGATCATCAGTACCACCCTTTTTGATGTTGCAATCTTTATCATATTTGATCTCAGAGTTACCAAATGCTCATAGCATGAAGAAAATCTAATTTAATCCAAGCTAAGAGAAGAAAAAATAACAGTGAATATATGATTATCAATTGTTTATTATTACGAGATCCTTAACCATATATTTATACCAACAATCAATTACCTTTTAAGTGTAAGAACCTAATTAATAATAATAGACAAGATAAATAACTGAAAACATATAATAACAATAATAATAGTAATAATGATATTAATAACATGGTTAACTCAATTAAATATTTTATTATTGGGTCCTCTTACATTGTAAAGGGCAAAAAGGAAAATACATTGTAAGATTACCAAAACATACATATGTCACATATACATACGTACATATACATATAACATAATAACAGTTAAATAGTGTTATTACTAGATAAACAAAACTCACCAGGCTGCAAACACTTGGTGTAATGAAATTCTATTTGCAGTCTATGATGAACAATGGGGCTTGATGCTGACACCAGCCCTTTCTTCACATCCGCCTGCAATTCTCGTACCGGGATTGCAGCTAAAAAGCTCTTAATATACTCTTTACATGAATCTTTACCTTCAGCCACTGTTAACTCTTTGTCATCTGACTTTTGTTGAATTCTAGTATTGTGGTCAAACTTCAACACATATGCTTGACTACACCCCTCATATAACCTCTCTCCCAATGTGTCAATGATAAAATAGGCATCATTTTCAACTTTCAGTATGAAAAAATGGTCATTCCAACTAACAATATAAACCAACGGTTCTATGTTGTCCGTATGGTTTGCCCTGGTTTGACTTATCTCATCCCATATGTTATCAAACGACATGGCACCATCTAGAGAGTCAAAAACGCCATCTTCAAGTTGAAAGAAACCAATGAAAGATTTTCCGGGTATGACTTCAAGAACACGGGTTTTGGATTCAAGAACGGTTTCTAGATCAAAATGTTTATCTGGAAATCTTATTTTATAATCTTCATTTTGACATAGGTTTCTCCATTCTAATGAGCCTTGATGAATCAGGGCATCGAATTCTGATTTTGTGGGCAGTTGATGGGTGTTATTTTGAAACCAATTGGCAATTGTAGCAACTAAGGAAGTGCATGCACTTTCACCACATGCTTTTGCACTTCTTTGATCAATTGAAGCAAAGAAAACTTGTGTTGCAAGCTTCATATTCCCATCTCTATTTATTATTTCCTTGTCTTCCCATTTACCAATGACAAAATTATCTCCAAATTCAGAGACTGAAGATCTGCTTGTTGTTGAGCCTTCATCACTTCTCGGCCACTGCCATGTCAATAAGAAAAGTTAAAAGGCAAATAAAAAGAAAAAAAGGATTTTTTAATAAAAAGATAATTATGTAGAACTCGGCAGGTTGTGTCATAATAAGTTTGGGTTAAAAGATAGTTTTAATACGGGTCAGGTTGGCCTAAACATTATTTTCCATAACTATAGCTTTTCCAGATCGTTAGCGTTTAAGATGTTCTTACAAAAGTTGTATTATATCAAAGATTTTATACATTCAATAAGCACAATTTGTGACTTTCTACATGTTTGAGTCATTTCCATTTAAGCTAACTGACTTTAGAATAAAACCAGGATGGAAAAAAAGGGGTCCGGCAGGTCAGTTTTTATGGTTAATCTTTTAGTACGGGTCAACTTCACTCTGCTCTTGCCTAAAGTTATTTTGCACTTAATTGTTAAATATGACTATGAAATTATTTTTCACTTAATCTAGTTTTGAAACAAAAACAATTTAGAAGGTTTTATGCATTTTGAACTTTGAATAAATTTTGGATGCTTTTGACCTGCCTGACCCATTTGGACCTGTTTCAAATCCCATTTTAACCCATTTGACCTGTTATGACAAAGTATAACCTGAGTTGACACATTTACTCCTCTTGGATTAAAATTGGAGTGTCCAAGTAAATGAGAAAAATTACCCCGTGTGATGACTCATCAGATGAGGTAAACATTCGACGGTCAAAGTCGATATCATCCCCACCTTCACCGACATCCCTTTTCAAAAGCGGCTCTCCTTTGACTTTAGGAGATCTAAAACTCAGCTTCCTTTTCCTCCATGGAAATATGCCTCTTTTCAAGAGTTGACTTTCTGACCCATCATTTATCATAAATTCACCTAAATCATCTGATTTTTTTGTTTTGCTATGATTTCGGAAATATATCATATCCTCATCTTCACAACCAGTTGACCTAAAATAAGATAATCCACCCACATGATTTGCATAAGCCAAAGTTCCATACCCGAAAGACTTTTTAATATCAGAATCAGAATAATCGATCTCTTCAGAATCAATTCCATCTGACCAATCATATGAGTCTGTGTCAAACGGATAATCTGAACTGTCAGTTTTGACTGAGCTTTTCCCAACACTGCCCTCTTCTTCATGACATGATTTTTTGGCCCGGGTTTTAGCCATAATTGCTTTAAAAATTTTGACTTTCTTTAAACCAGCTTTAAAACCTAATGGCTCATCTCCATTCACAGATCTTTCTGTTAGTTCTGTAACGTTGTGTGCATTTCCTAGTTCTACGAGGGTGAGCAACACCTGCAGGTCAATCAGGTTATGTTATATCCTTTTTGGGTCAAACCGCTAAATAACAGAAACAGATTATAAGAAATGGGTCAAATCGGTTGAATGGTTCAAAAGTCACCCATAACATTCTTTTTATTATTTTGAAACATGAAACCTCTTAAATCAATTTATTTATAATTAGATTATTACTGAAACAATAAAGTTCTTGCAATCATATTTAACACGCTAGTTTATATGTATACAAAAATAATAATACTTGGCCAAAAGTGTTTTTGTGTCAAATTAGTCAAAAGAGTCAAAAGTCGCACTAATTTATTTTAAAAGGGATAAAACCTCCGAAACAAGTTTATTCAAAAATTATTTTAGTTTCAGTTATCATTTTTGAAACACTAAATATTTTGTAAATTACAAAAAGTGTTCCAGGTCAAATGGGTCAAACTAATGTCTTCTCAATTTATTATAAAATGAGTTATTATAGACATAATAATAGTTTTGTAATCACTTCCTTATAGAGAAATCAATAACTCTGGACAAAAAGTATTTATGGTGGCAACCCATCATCGATCCTTTCCTACGGATACCAAAACATTACCCTTTTGACCTGTTACTCCCACATCGCCCTTTTATCACCTCTAGTGAGCATGGTATGATATTGAAAAAAAATAAAATTCTAAAAGGTACTTACAGAGAGTATAGGACTACAATTTGTGCTACTAGGCATCGATAGATGAATATTTATTGGGGTGTTTTCTTGCTCAACAGAAGCAAATTCAGCAAGGTTCAATGATCCAGTTGCAACAACATGATTCCATCCTTTTGGTCCTTTGTTTAAGCCCTAAATGAATAAAAAAAACAAAATACAAAAATCTTTAATCAGTTTTTTATTATTTTGGGTTATCGCTGGATAATGCATCATATCCTTTTCAGGTATGTGCTTAACAAAAATCTTGTGATTAATAATTATCACCTAATATTAGCAACATGGATTTAGGTCCACAAGTTCTACT
This sequence comes from Flaveria trinervia, assembly GCA_025506515.1. NCBI lineage: Eukaryota > Viridiplantae > Streptophyta > Magnoliopsida > Asterales > Asteraceae > Flaveria > Flaveria trinervia. The sequence continues at coordinate 66,809,278 of CM046456.1, read as the reverse complement.
TTTCTTGTTAATATATGTGCTTGTGATCACTAGTCGAACATTTTAATTAAACTATGCATTAAACAAAACCTTACCTTTTTGGGCCAGGAAATAATTTTTTGAATTTCAAAAGGCCATATGAAGAATCTAAGAAACAGGTTCATGGATTTTTATATAAAACTCGTCTTTTTGCTAAAAATAGCTCTTAGGAACAAGTGTTTAAAAGATGGGATTCTTATACTGTTGACAAAAATAAAATCAAGGCCAGCTGCAGCCTCTAACTAGTTTTCATCAGCAATTGTTAAAAGATGTTACTTAATCTTTATTAGAAATCATTGTGATATATAGATGCAATTGATTAGAATCAAAAGTTTTCTGAGTTTAGTTTTAAGGTTTTTTTATATACATCATTAGTCAAATGTTCTCTTTTAGAATGGAAGAAGTGTAATATTAGAAAGGCAATACTTTCTGAGACATAAAACTTTGTGTTTAACAGTGGAAGGAAGAAGGCTAAATTGAGAGTTCAATAAAGTAAACACCAAAAAGGCTCAAAATATAGGTCATATCGGTATCTTATAAGTTATAACCACTATTTTCCCCAACAGCCCAAAGCTACCACTAAAATAAAAGATATGCTTTTTTGATTAGTCTACACACTAAAAATGGACATCATATTCTCAAATTCACTGCTAAGAACCACTATCAAAGAAAATGCTTTTTGATCACCCTTCCAGAGTCAAACCTCACCTTTCTTTGATCGTTCATATCAATAGCTTTAAAATAAGTTGCCAAAATGAAACAGATCACACTCGATCCAAGCATAGTCTTTCCTTGATGGAAACCTAAGAACGATCCAACCGTTTGATTTATAACACCAAGATATAGATTCCAGTTATTGGGAAACACAATTCTATCAGATTCCTGATTCTCATATCTCAAGAAATAACTAACTAATAAATCAAATACTACAAACAGTTGGATCAAGAATTCTGCAATCTCTTAATGCGTTATGTGATCATGACCAGTTCAATAGAAGTTTATAAACCTCAAAGATACTTTAAAAAACAAAATAAAACCCATAGTTACTTTCAATTTGCAATGATCAGCAAAGAAATCAATCATATAAAACAAATAAGTTGGTTCAGGACTTACATCAAACACCTTGAGGGCAACTTCCCACCGATGAAAACACCCATCTCCAAACCCCATAAAATCACAAACACCAACAAACTCTTCATCCCATTCAACAACCCCATCATCATTCACCGGTTTCTCCTTCGTCAAATCCCTCTTCACACCACCCCGCTTGAAATTGAGCCGATTGTTCGACTTAACAGACCCTTTCCACTTAACTTCAACACCCAATTTCGAAAAACCTCTGGGATCCCCACCACCACCACCATCGCAACCACTATCGCCACCGTGGCCGCCGGAGCTTGCGGTTTTCTCCGGCGAGACTTGCAGACGACATATGACAATGGTGGCTTCGAATTTCTTTGATGAGAGTGGTGGCCATGGCCTCCACTTCATCATCTTTACCACCATTGTTGGGGTGTTTGAAGTAATTGGATTTGCAGAGGATAGATTTATGGAAAGGGTGTGGTATGGTTTATATAGAAAGAAGAATGATGATTCTGTTGGTTGTAACGTCTCTATTTCTTTCTTTCGAAATTTATGAGTTTATGAATTTTTTTAAGTGGATGTGATTTTTTATGGTTATTTTTAAATACACACCTTAATATTTTAAATCAACACTTTAAAATTTCTATACGTACGTATAACCCTATACGCGCCGTATAGCCCTATACGCGTCGTATAAAGGGGGGTCGTATAAGGCTGTATGTGTCGTATAGGGTTATATGTGTCGTATAGGGGGGGTCGTATAGGGCTATATGGGGCGTATAGCTCTCTAACAGCCCCCTGAATTTTTCCTCGTAGTCAGTGTCGAAATTTGCTATACGCGTCGTATAGCCCTATATGTGTCGTATAGGGGGGTCGTATAGGGCTATATGGGACGTATAACCCCCCTGAATTTTTCTCGTTTTTAGTGTATTCGACCATATATACCGCGTATGGACCCATACGCGACGTATAGGTGGGTGTCAATTATAAAATGTGGTGTCTCTTTATTAGGACCCTTGTTTATTTTGATTGAAAATTATTTTTAATAGAACTAATTTATTAATTTATATTTTTTTAAAAGTAATTTTTAGAAAAGTATTTAGATTAAGTTATAAATTAAAATGTTATAAACTAATAAAAAACATAATTTAAAAATTAAGAGAGTTAATAATAGTTTCTATAGGTGTATAACAGAAAATTAAAGCAAAAGTAGTTTTCAAAATGTAATAAGTATTTTGCCAAACATTGATATCAATTTTTAAAACATTCCAAAAGTACTTTTAGGTTTAATAAACAAATAAGCAAAAATTCATTTCTAAAAAGTTGTTGTCAAACATACACTATATTATTAACTTATAACCCTCCTTCTCATTCTATATTATAACTAGATTTATTAACCTGTATAATAAATGACTTAAATATATAAAATAAAATTATTAATTATAAATATAAAATATTATTAAAATTATGTATAAGTGAGTACAATAAATACCAAAACATTGATATCAATTTTTAAAACTTTTATTTCAAATTCCTTTTATTTTTTTTCAATAAAATTTAAACACTCTGTTTCAAAACAATTGCCTTGAAAAATATTATTTTTTAATTTTTTTATAATAACTTTCAATTATAATTATTTTTGGTTTATAAAAAAATTAATTTTTAAAAATATTAATTTTAAAATATTTCGTATTTTAAAAAGTTTGATATCTTAGAAAAAGTTTGACAACTCACTCGATTTTGTTATGCCAATGCAGTAAATCAAGGATGTAGCATAACCATGTAACGTAATTTTCGAGACGAAAATTCTTTCAACACGGGGATAATGTGACATCCGGTAATTTTCCGTTACCAAACTCCGTTATTCCTGTTGGGTCTTGCATACATGTGTCGTAGGCACACACTAGTTGTCGTTGAACGTTGGTGACTTAATAATAATATCTATGATAAACAATAATAATCAAATTAATAATGTTGATTATTAGTTGTGATTATGTGGTTCATGGTTTTATAGAATTTTAAATGATTGTTTTATAAATTTTACGCGATAACGTGTTATATATATTCTATGTGTTATGTGACTCATTGTAAATGTTTAGGATTATTATTATTGGTTAATAGTACTTGTGTTTAGTAGTTAAAAACTATTTAAAAGTATTAGAAATGTTAGTTTTTATAAAATATATTAAAGGGGTTATTTTGTAAATACCTTTTTAACTAAAACTTACCAAAATTAACCCAACCCTAGCCCCCAGACCCCTCATTCAGCCGCAACCCTTCTCCCCACCCCCATTCTTTGCAATTTGATCCAAAAGCAAGCATACAAGTCGAATTCCAAGTGGTTCCAAGTATTACAAGTTGATTTCAAGTGCTAATCATCATCTAAACACGTTTAAAGGTATGTTTTATCAAGTTTTTCATAGTTTTTGGTTCTTGATGAACCCTAATCCAAAAATTCATGATGATATGAAATTGATGATTGTTGATGTTAAGATGATGTTGGTTAGGTTGTATGAATGTTAAATGATGTTGATTATGTAAGAAATCTAGAGTTTGATCATCTAGTTCATACATTGCCATAAGAGGAAACTTTTTGTTCTTGGAATTCATGATTTGATGATGCTAAGATGTTAGATGTAATGCTTAGATGTTGGTTTAATTGAATTGTGCAAGAAAATCCATGAAATTGTGATATTGATCATGACTTACTAAAAGTAGAAACTTTTGTGTATGATGTTTGGGAATTTGGATGTTTTGGAGATGATTAACATGTTAGAATGAATGTTATGAACTTGATTAGGTATAATATTGATGAAATTATCATTGGATTGGATGCTAGAACACTTTTGGGTGTTACTTTCCCAAAAGGAAAACTTTATTTTTGTAGAACTTTGGATGTGATGAATTGGGCATGCTTGTAATGTTAAGATCATGTTATAGTGATTGTGGATGATGTTTGTTGAGATAGAATGTGTAATTGAATTGTTAGGGATGTTTGGTTGATCATGTAGGAAGTATAGGTTTTCTTGATCATACATGAGAATGGATTATGGTTAGTGATTGGAGATCATGTTTAGGATTGAAACTGATGGTAAATGTGTATGTTGGTTGGAATGAACTAAATGAATGAATGTGATTATTATTGTCATACACGCGTGCGAATCTGAGGCCCCTACTTAGTAAGATTGGCAGGGTTTAGGATGTGAAGCTGTGAGTGGCTTCACATGGCATGTGGTGCATGATTAGCCTTCGCGTATGAATTATTTGTTGTGATGTATTTATATATATATATACACTAAGCATAATGATTGTTGAGATTTGCATAAGTGTATAATGATCTAATGTGGCATGATGACTTAGGTAGAACCTAGGTTGATAATGTGATATACATGGATAAATTGTATGATACTCTTGTATGTTAAGTTATCATATATGATTAAACTATATTTCAACTAATATGTCACCAACGGGTCAAACGAATCAACTAGGTTAACCTAGGATTATTGAGGTTCTATGTGTACACGTACTTATGTACTTGTGTGTTCTAGGTAACCTTTGAAGGGTGTCTTTGCATCTATCACGAGTCTCTTTATTCAGTATCATTACACACCAGGTGAGTTCATGCCCCTTTATTATATAAACTCTCTTCTGGGAGAGGTAGCATACTTGTACTCGAACGATATTTTATATTTTATAAGTTGTGTATGTTTTAACATAGTGCTTAATACCTTGAAAAGTCCTCACACTTTTGGATCGTTAATAATGGTAACTAGCGGGAAATCTTGGGTAGTACTACAGGGTGTGACGAGCCTCAGCTGTGCGACTCGAGGTCAAACGGGTCCGTGCAATATTATCCTAAACACAAACATCGTCACGACCTGGTAAGTCGTGATGGGAGGCAACAACGCAACACAGCCAGCTTCGATCGCGAAATCACTATGGTTATTACTTGTGAATATAGACTAACTATCTTATTCAATATACTTCTTATGTTATACAACTGTTAATATTTATGTTAAACGCATACTCTTGAACTCACCAACCATTGTGTTGACATTTTAGTATGCTATTCTCAGGTCGTTAACTCAGCTTGCTATTAGGAGCACAACACGGGTCCAACATGCATCCTAAGGCTTTATTTCATAGACAAGTTGTTTATCTTTTATATATGGGTTTTTGTTAGGACCTGGTATTCGACTGAAATACCTAGAGATCACGTGTATACCGGATCAAATAGTGCGGAATCCTATTTGATTGGCGATCCAATCAGTGAGAACACACGAAGAATCAATCAAGGATTGAAACTAACGTTAGAAATCGATAAGGAATCGATCTAATGTGTTCTATGAACTTGGAGAACGATTTGGAAGGTTTCTGGACGGCTAGGGTTCGACTTGAATCGTACTTGATCGAATGTCTTCGTTTTTCACGAATTGAGTTGTATTTATAGGTTGGCACTCTTCAATCGTGCGACTGAACCATTAGTTTGGTTCAGTCGTGCAATTGAACCATGCGGTTGGTTCATTCGTGTGACTGAGTGTTCAGTCGTGCGACTGAGCCAATCTTATGTTACAGTCGTACGACTGATCCAGTCTCCTGGTTCAGTCGTGCGACTGAGTCAATCGTGTGTAGTTCTTCATGTGTATGGTTCATTCGCATGAGCCATTCGCATGGGAACTTCATTAAGTTAAGTTTGAATGTTTTAGTTAATTAATATAATATTATATGTAATCATTCAAGTAATCATAAACCCAATCTATTCAGTCACGACTCATTAATGAACTATTAAACATTATAACCAACAGACTATCAATATCAGTTCATTAATCATACCAAACAAGATCTATTACATCACATATCACGATCTAGGGACATACATGTATCAACAAACTCCCCCTTGGACCTAGATCTCTCTAATGTCTTGTTTTCTTCATTACCTTCTCATATTTCTTGTACTTGTCCTCTTGTGTGACTCCCGCGTGAATATCAAACACGAAGCAAAGTCGTATAACATTTTGGAACTGGAGGGCTTGTACAATGTCTTGTGTGTCATAGAACAGTGGCCACTTGTATAATGTATAGACATCATTAGCAGACAAGTTAGTTAGCCACATTGGGTTGAATACCCTGACAGTATCCATTTGATCCCCTTTGTTCAGAACTATGACAGCTTCAGCATCTCCAATCATAGTACCACCATTTGAAGTGTGGAGTGAAGTCTGTGGCATTTCCCTGAGAGGGATTCTCGACATAGTGCGAGGAGGACTCCACTTCAACACAATCTTAGGTTTTCCAGTAATGGCATTCATCTCAGACCTTCTAATATACCTTGTAGGTTGTTGAGGTCTGAAGTTAATTCACCTGGTGTGGTACTCTTTCTTTAGGGCAGCCTCAAACCAGCCTGACATTTTTCTCGGGTCAGCATACAACAGCTTCAATTTGGCCAGCTGGTTGAGCTCAAATCCAGGTAGAGTCTTTAGATCATGTGGAAATCTAAAGTACTCTATGCCCTTTTCCCTCTTAACGGCATACACGTTAAGATCATCAAAATATGCCCATGCTATAATCCTGCCTGACACCGTAAGATGTTTCTTGACGCTGTAGAACTTGGTGTAGGCATCCCTCTTCGGTGCATCACGTTGGGCTCTGACTTCTTTAAAACATTCAGCCCACTCAGCCTTTCGAATGTATACGTCATCGTTTGAGACTTGGGTGTTCCTTCGGTCTTTCCTGCTTCCTGCTCCATCTTGTCTAGTACCTCAAACATATCACTGACTAGGGACTTACCCAGATTGGGGACCACATTACCCTCGTTGTCAGTGTACTGAGGGTACTCTTCAGCAGCAATATCTTCAACCTCAACTTCATCAACGTCGTGTAGTTCGTCGTCACTGGTTGAATCAACTGTTGGAGCATCCTTGACAATGTCATCAGGATTGAGTCTGAACATCTCTGCCAGTTGCTCATTAGATAGGTCGTGAATTATTTCACCTTCTTCAGGGGTATAACTCACTGACCTTCTGACAATCCCTTGCAGATCAAGAATCATTGTGAGTTGAGACTTGATCTGTTGAGGGGAGCAATATCAAACTCATCTCTGTGGTACTTTGGATCTGTTTGATTTACACATTTCACACTCAAATCATTAGTAATATATCAAACAAAATGCATTAACTTAATATAAACATTTAGTACATGGTTTTTCAATACAGAATACAAAAGTAAAAAACACATAAACATCCACTATTTACTTTTATCCTGAATGCTGGACTCTTCTTATGAAGGTGCAGAAGCAGAAGCTGACTGATCCTGTATGTTCTTTGTTCTTTCTCTGGCCTGGAGCTGAGACCGATTCAGCTGCTTCTCCTTCTTCAGTGTCTTCATCTGCACACCACTCTTCGGTTTCTCTTCATCAGAGTCACTGTCGTCATCATCATCATCATCATCATCTATCTCATATCTCTGTCTCCATCCTTTATCTTTAGAGGTTCCGCCTTTGATCCTTTCAATTTTAGCAGAATGGTCCTCTTAGCTTTTCCAACTCCTCTATCTGCTTACCTGCTGTGACGCTTTGCGCTCGGAGTTGGTCCAACTGAGTGTTCTGAGCAGCCAATTGCTGGGCCTGCTCCGCAATTACTCGATCCTGCTCTGCTATTTTATGCGATTGTGCAGCAGTCAGGTCGGTGAGCTAGCGGATCTGAGAGGTCTTTTCCACATCAGCCGCCAGCAATCGTAACACCATTCTATTTAAGGCTGACAGCTGTTCCTCTACCCCGATTGGAGGTAGAGGAGATCTATAGGTGTGTGAGGGGTAGGCTGGCTCGGTTTGATGGCTAGTGGTGGTGGTGGAGTGGTGAATATCGGGTCAGGTCTGGATGATAGTGGTGGTGAGTGTGGGGTGAATGATGTAGTGTGGTGGCTGGGGTCTGGCTTGTGGTGGTCGGTATGGTGGGTCTGTGGTTGCTGTGGGGAGAGGTATGGTGGTGGAAGGTGTGTCTGCAGAGGTGGTAGTGGTGGAAGGTATGGGGGATGGTGGTGATGAAGGTTACCTTACGCTTTTTCTTTTTTGGCCATGGGGTTGAGCCATCCGTTTTTTCTCGTTCCCTTCGAGGTGGATGCTCCCCCTTCAATCCCCTGAGGACCCCGGAGCATATGTTGGATCAGTTTCTGTATCTCCGGAGCCTCTCGGTTGTTCACCAACAACCCTCAACCCGTGTTCTGTGGGAACCACTTTCCTTCCCACAGTCCGGGTCAATGGTTCCTCATCAGATTCATCCTCATCCTCCTCGTTCAGCACAAAATCTTGATGAAATCCTGCTGACTCAGTTACCTCAGCAGGTGAGACAGACATCGAGGGAACAGAGTCAGACACAGTGCCTCGGGATGGAACAGCATCATCCCCACTGTCATCCTCCTCTGAATCATCAGTGGGGAGGACAATGGCTCCACGTCGGAGTCACTGTCCTCGTGACGCCATTGGCGTTTCCCCGGTGCCACATAGCTTTCATCTGCTAAGTGGCCAATCATTCTTTTCACTTGGGGCTTAATCTGCTTTCCCCTGTAAACTCTCATCCTGCCCAGAGTAGTATCATCCATTATCTCTAAGGCCACTGCATCATGACTCTCTTTGGGCAACTGTGGCAGCTTCTCGTTGAAGACGAGCTGTAAGATCTGGGGTACATACAGAACCCCTCTTTCCCTTTACCTCCAAATTCTCCACCAAGTAGGAGAATATCATGCTGGAAAAACTGAAGGGGTGGTTCAGAACCAGTGCCACGTAGGCATTTTGAATCTGGTGAGAGGTCGTCAAACCCACCCCTCCTTGATGCTACACACTTGAGGATCACGTGTGCTAAGTACTTGTACTGGGGGCTCAGGTTGCTCTTGTTGAGCACACCTGAGTTGATATCCCAGCGTACTTTATCCTTAGGAAGCATCTCTTACTGTCAATGGATGTAGTTTTGTAGGATGATCAGCGTCCTCCCCGAACTCTAGGACCCTCTGAATGTCGGCGGCAGAGATCTCAATATCATGGCCCAGTATGGAGCTCCTGATACAGTAAGGCTCACGAGAGTGGTCCACCAAGGCATTTTCCCAGAATGCCTGATAGAGTGATCTATAAGGCGTGCAAGGAGTGGAGATCGCCTTATAGATCCGGGACCTGTCTCAGAAATGCTATAATGTCGGTGAACTCAGCCCCGTTCCTGGTGGTGTGATCCAAATGGGCACAGATGTTGTGCTTTGGATTTATGGTCCACTTTTCTGTCATTTATCTGTAACACACAAGACATAGAACTATTAGTACATAAGACATGAAAACTTCTGTTCTAAGTGTAAAGTTGACAGTCATTTTGATTCATTCGTGCGAATGAATCATGCGACTGAAGTCAGTGCCTGTTTGAGACATGCGATTGAGTTCAATCGGGTGTTTGAGGCATGCGATTGAGTTCAATCGGGTGTTGAGGCATGCGATTGAGTTCAATCTGAGATTGAGACATGCGATTGAGTTCAATCTGCCGACTGGACTCATTCGGGTGGTTCAGTCGGTCGAATGATCCAATCGCAAGGTTTAATCGTGCGATTGGAGTTCATTCGAACGACCAGTCGCTTGCCCCACTGTTCGATCGCCTGTGGGTTGAATCTTGACCAATCTAAGTCTTTTCAGTGTGTAATGGTCCATTAGCCTCGTCTACTTGTCACTAATAACCTATTAAACTCAATTTTAACATTTTGCTTCATTTACATAGGCGATTAGGTCAATTCACAGTTCGGTTCTTGATTCAATCCAATGTCGCTATTGTAGTTCGGTGATGTACTGATTTTGTAGTAGGATTCAAGGAGTAGTGTACCTGTAAAACGTCACTGGAATGTAAGAATCTTAACCGCAATGTATATCAGAATCGGTGGCAAGTTTGACAGGGTAACGGTACAGAATGCGATTTGGGGTGCTATTGGGAGTGATGAGTGAGATGCGATCGACTCAGTCCCTTAAATACTGAACCTAGGTTCATTCGGCCGACTGGCCTCATTCGCTCAGTTCAATCGGGCGACTGAGGTTCAGTCGTACGATTGGCCTAGTCAATCGCATTCAGTCGGCCGACTGAGTCTCAGTCGGTCGACTGACTCATTCGGTCTCCTTCATTCGCCCCTTTAGTTGACCGACTGAGCCTCAGTCGGTCTACTGTTCATTCTCCCCCTTCCATTCGGTCGAATGGATCAATTTCATGTCCATTCGGCCGATTGGAAGCCATTCGCATAGTTGGTCGATAACCATGATCCACTAGTGCGAATGGGTCACACTTTGTGAGTTTACAGTCATTTTTAACATTTACTATTCAGACCCTTTTCACTTTTGATAATAACATTGTAAGCTCTTAACCAATTCAGTCACTTCAGACTTGACCTTTAAATTTTGAAAACCATGTGGCCATCTCAGACATGACCCTTTTTAGGTAAGTTAATTCCCTTCTGATTTCCTGATGTAGTCCGACATACACATAAATTAAAAGATAAACATAGGAACTTAAACTAACTACACAACTACAGTTTATGTTTGGACTTTTTGTGAGAGATAAACCCTAAGATGAAATCTAAGGGATTGGATTAGGAGTAGACAGATTAACTTAGATTGATCATATCTGGACCAACTCAATTTTGGAATCATACAGGAGTATCAAATCATTTGGGACTTGTTATTAAAACTCTTTGATGCTTAAATTCTCGGTGTTCATCCAGAGTCGTTAGCAGCTTAAGGAAATCATACTGAACCTCTTAGATTTTCACATTGATTTGAACTCTTGAGAATGTAGCCACTAAGATTGTCAGTATGTTTGTCCACTTAAATCCATACACAGACTTTTGATGCAGACTGGTGACTGATTTAGGTTTGATTATTTCAGCTAACATTTGTGGATCCCACACTTATATGGTAATCAACATTCCTCAGAGGTTTTGAGCGGTCTACGGGTATTATTACAAGAAGAGACTATTCTTAGAGCTTTCAAAGAGAAGCCTGTCCTCAGGTCAGTGCCATCGCACAGCAGAGAGGCGGCAAACAACAATGAATTCTAGAATATCTAGGTTATGCTTATCCTCAGGTCAGTGCCATCGCACAACAGAGAGAGGCACACACCTATCTCCTTGTTAGAGCAGCTTATTTATTTGACACAATATGCACCAACACATGAGTCATTAGCTTTATTGCATTTGTCTTTCATTTTTTCTTGCTTGCTCTAATTGTGGTCATCCGCACACTTTTGTGGCATTTAAATGCTCATTACCCCTTATTGGAATATATTTGATTGTGTTAACCAGTGATAAGATGGAAGCCCACGGTCAGTTGAACAACTTAGTTTGATCTTGAAATCACCAATCAGGTCTAATTGTCTATTGTGTTGAATCTACCAACATATCATTTGTGGTCTAGCAGCCTCTAAGTCTACTATCTCTGTGTCACCTTAGGAGTTGCCAGTTTTCTATCATTTTCCCTTTTTATATTGCTTAGACTACACAGACTTATACTTTGAACTTTTGCATCTTTTCAAACCTTAAATTTTAAAATCCCTCTTGATTTGTTCCTGTGTACTATCATATTCCAAAGGTATTGAATCAGTATCACAGACACAATCTACCTTATTTCAGCTCGTTACCCTTCTCCCTTTTTTTTAATATTAACTTGCTGACATATTCTCCCCTAAAATACTAAAATCATTTCGGATTTAATTATTTTGGATTTTAATAAACAGCAAGATACATGAGTTTAAGTATAAAGACAAAAGAAAAGAAAAAAACAGATAACATAACGAAAATAAACATTAACGAAAACTACATCGGACTACACATCATTCGCATCAGGAATTACCTCACTTTTCTTTTTAACGCCGTTGACCTCAAGCAAGTATGAAAATGTGGTTTATCAAAGGCTTTGTATAGAGGTCAGCACGTTGAAAATCAGTATTAATTTAACCACATCTATTAAGGTCTTTTCAAAACAGTCTCTTATGAAGTGGTATTTAATACCGATGTGTTTGGTCTTAGGATGTTGAACCGGATTTTTGGTTACTACAATTGCAGCAGAGTTATCAACAAAAATAGGAGTAGACGAGAATTTCAAACCGTAATCCCGCATTTGCTGTTGAATCCAAATGATTTGGGAACAACAACTTGCAGAAGCAACATATTCGGCTTCATAGGTTGACAATGCAACCGATGTCTGCTTCTTACACTGCCATGTAATAATCTTCTCCCAAAGAATTGACACCCTGCTGATGTAGACTTGTAGT